>JBBPKG010000520.1:1736-19626 GCA_038089115.1 Fistulinella cinereoalba | reverse complement strand
GACGACAGAGACGCCGCGCGTGCCCCCTCCCGGAAGCTTGCCGCCGAGCTCGCACAGCTCCGCCGCCAGCTCGACGGCAAGTACGCCGAGCTCCGCACCACCCAGCACGACCTCCGGCAGACCCGCACCAAGCACGACGAACTCACCACCCTCCTCGACACCCGCACCCGCGAGCTCCGCGGCGCCCAGGCCTTCCTCACCAAGGCCGACGCTCTCTCCGGCGCCGAGGTCATCGCCCTCGTCGACGCACTCAACGTCGAGATCCTCCAGACCGCCGCCTTCATCGCCGACTCCTTTGACTTTGCCCGCCCGCTCGCGCACCCCGACGACGTCTCCGAGGCAAGCGCCCGCATCGGCGAGCTCATGGGCCCCACCCTCACCCGCCTCCTCGGCGCGGTCCTGCACAGCGAGGACCCGCTGCTCGTCCAGATCGCCCTCCAGGGCGCCACCGTCGAGTTCTCCCGCTGGATCATCATGACCTGGGACTTTGACGGCCTCCAGGCCGAGCAACCCCTCGCCGAGATCTACAACGACGTCCGTGAATCAGGCGAGTCCGTTCGTCTGCGCCCTGTCGCGCGCGCTAACTCCCCCCATCATTCTCACAGAGACGCAGGCGGTCGGCGGGCGTTGGCGTGCCCTGACACGTGCCCACGCACAAAAGGTCGCCCTCCAAGAGGCAGACCTGCACGGCACCATGGTCACCCACATCTCCGACACGCTCGTCATCATCCTCGTCGCCGCCGGCTGCACCCGCAATTACGAGGACGCGTACCGGACCTTTACCCAAAAGTTTGGCGAGCGCGTCTCCAACATCGTCAAGATGGCCAGCCGCCTGAACAAGGCCATGGGCGAGGAGGTCACGTCCGCCGACCTCTGGCCCCTCAACGCCACCGCGGGCGACACGTTTGACAAGGCGGTCATGGAGAGCTTCGAGTCGAACGACGACGATGCCGACGGCAAAGCAGTGCTGTGCACGACCGCGCTCGGTCTGCAGAGGTCGGAAAAGGTGGTGCAGGGAGAGACCGTCGAGTTCAAGAACACGACGCTCTTGAGGCCCAAGGTTGCGCTGGAGTCGGTAGCGGACGCTCTCGATCGAGATGATGCATGATCCTTATTCTATTTACCCAGTGCTTTTGACTAATAAATTAATCTACGTATCCACGGACGGGGTATCGTCGCCCGACGCAGGCGCCGTCTTCTCCCACTCTTTGAGCGCGACCTCGAATGACTCCCAGACGGACTGGCCGAGGTGCACGCCGCCCAGCTCGCCGTCGTCGGCCGTCGCGCCCTGCGAGGGCGGGGTGGGTATATGCACATTCACGACCGCACATTCGCGGTACAGCGCGCCCGCTTTCAATGCTTCCTGCTCCGTCCCGACGTTCTTGAACGGCGTCGGCAGGAACAGCACATGCAGTATCGACTGAACGGCCGCCCCAGGTGACTTGGTCAGCAACCGCAGCACTGGCTGCGCGACCACGTAGCTGTCGACGGGTCAGGCAGGCTAGCACGCACACCAACAGGACTCACATGGCGGTCCCGAGGACCGACCGGCGGGCACCACTCGCCCTCAGCAGCGTCGCGACGGTGTCCGCGCGCGTGATGCCGGGGCAAACCGACACGGCGACCACATTCGACTTTTGCGCCTTGTCGCTCACGACGCGGACCGTCGTCTCGTCCGTCTTGGGCACCTGGCCCCCCGACGGCAGCGCATCGAGCACGCGCTGCAGATGGCGCATGAACACGACGCTCTCGAGCGCGCGGCGGCCCTCGTGCTGGAGCAGCGGCGCGCGGGGCCCGGGCACGTCCCCGAGCACGTACGTGCCCGCGGCGGCGGCATAAAACGGGTTGACGACGCTCACGACGCGGATGTCGCGCTCGACGGGGGCGACGAGGAGCACGGGGAGGAGGAGCGTCGTCATGAGGAACGTGGCGAGGGACGCGGCGCGCCGCCGCTGCGCGAGCTCGGCCGGGTCCTCGCCAAAGACGGACCCGATCGGCGCGTACTCGTGCGCAAAGACGAGCGCGTCGAGCCGGGTGTCTTTCCCCGTGACGAAGCGCGCGCAAAAGGCGCGGACGGACGCGGGCGAGGCGAGGTCGCATTCGTCCGCGTACACGTGCTCGTTCTGGGTCGTGCTGCGGAGGAGGTCGACGAGGATGCTGACCTCGGGGTGGTCGACGGGTCGCGGGGAGAGCGCGATGACGTGTGCGCCGCGCTGGGCGAGGTGCTGGGCCAGCGTGAGCCCGAGCGGGGTGAAGGCGCCCTGGGGAGCGTGAAGACGGTGCTGGCGGGGCTGGGCGGGCGACGCACCGTGACGAGGACGACGCGGGCGTGCATGTCGCGCTCGCGGGTGGTCGAGCGTCCTTGGGCGACGGCGTGCACGACGGCGACGGCAAGAATGGCGACGAGCACATGCACGTAGTACGACGACGGCAACAGCGCCGTGACGACCGCACCGAGTACGTTGAGGACCATCCCGAGGAGACTGTTTGTGTCTGCTTGGCATTATCATGACTTGATTCATATCAGACTAGAATTTCGTTGGCGAAACTAATCTCAGTCCCGGCGTGGTAGTGTGACCCCCCGTACGACGTGCGGAAAGGCAGGCCATCGTTGGTGCTACAGAAACCGCGTAGACTTTTCTTCCTAGCTAAACCTGAATCTGATCATCTCCCTGCTTGCCACTGGGCGTGTCTACCCTTCTGCATCACCCGTGTCCACTCACCCTGGATGCGATATGCCACCCAAAGCTCAATGGCTTTCTCGTTTCAGCGGTTTGTGGCACAAGATCAAACGAGATTCGTCGACTCGCGCGCTCCATATATCTGAAGGCGACGTCGCTATCTTGTGGGTCCAAACGTTCTATCGGTGTCTCACATCCATAACATATATTGAACAGCGTCGTGGGTCCTACAGGATCCGGAAAAAGTTGGGTGCGTGTGCAGGCTCAACTTGGCGGATCCCATCTCATCTCGACGTTAGTTTATCAGGGAAGCAACGAACAATAACCTGATCAAAGTCAGCAAAGGATATCATCCATGCACCACATATGTTGAAGCGATTCGGTGCGAACTAACCGATCACGAGGTCAACTTGAAGAGTGTCGTACTTGTCGACACCCCTTCGTTTCTCACCGGACGTGATCACCCTGATCCGCAAGAGGAGATTCGCGTATGGCTTGACCGGACACAGTAATTCTTTTCACCACCTCGCAAGTGCGATACATGGCTGACAAGGCGACAGATATAAACCCAGACATGCCGGGATCATTTACGTGCATCGAATTGAAACCGACCCCACTCTTGATTCCGTCGTTCAGCACCTTCAGGAATTCTCTGCGATACGTCGGCTCGGCGACTATCCTGTCCCCCATCGTGTGCATATCGTACTCAGCTACGATACTTCCTCATCCAACATTGCTCCACCCAAGATCGCGGAACGCCGGTCTAAGCTCCATGGCCAGGTGGACTCGTGCAAGGACTCTAAATGGCAGCTTTCTATGCACCAGGGTCTTTTCCAGGGGGACCCACGTACAGCGTGGAGCGTGATAGAGGAACTTTTGAGAGACCTTCCCGAACCAGCGTCTCCATCTTAGCCTTACCATACGAGTACTATCATGCCGTAACTGGTATGTGTGTGTTAGATGAGGATGTACATGACTTGAATACTCGATACGCTGAACCCTCACTGGCAGTGCAGCCTGAGAATCGCTGCGCTACCCTCAGTGCTCGTAGTGCCAGTGACACTCGTTCAACACTACCAAGACGAGCCCTGATAAGCATCACCGACATGCCAACGGTGCACGTGAACGTTTCGTTTTGACTATAGCCTACAGGCCAAATGTGTATTCACAATTGTGAGGGGACTGAGAGGCAGCCTGAGTGGTCGTTCGACGTTGCGGTGGGACACGAGCATTTACATCATTCGATAAGACGCGAGTGTAGTAGAGTCTGAGCCTGACCTGGACCATGTCGCTCAAAGTGCCCAAGGCCAACAACGTCCAGCTCTTCAAAGAGGGCTACAAGGTGCCGTGAACATCCAGACTCGCCAACGCCCAGCTGACGGCACCCAGCATCTCCAAGGCCTCGAGGACGCCGTCCTCCGCAACATCCAGGCCGTCGCCGAGCTCTCCGATCTCGTCCGCACGAGTTTTGGGCCCAACGGTGCGTCGCCCCCACCGTCGCTCTCGCCCGGCTGATGCGCCATCCAGGGCGCAACAAGCTCCTCATCAACCATCTCGGCCGTCTCTTCGTCACCTCCGATGCCGCCACCATCATCAGGGAGGTCGAGGTCGTCCACCCCGCCGCAAAACTCCTCGTCATGGCATCACAGGCCCAGGAATCCGAGGTCCGTCTCGTCCAATGCACTAGGGACCGCCCTGATCAGGCCTTCAGATGGGTGACGCGACCAACACCGTCATCATCTTTGCGGGCGAACTCCTCAAGAAAGCAGAGCATCTCCTCGTCATGGGTCTCCATCCGAGCGAGATCGTCAAGGGGTACGAGCTCGCATGCACAAAGGCACTCGCCGAGCTGCAGAGTGCGTCCCGTCCGACGCCGCGTGCGCGCGCGATGTGACCAGCCCCCTTAGATCTATCCACGTCCAGCCTCCCATCCCCGCTCACGCAGCCCGCGCTCGCAGAGGCGCTCAAACCCGCCATCGCATCCAAGCAATTTGGATACGAAGACACGCTCTCCACGCTCGTCGCCGACGCCGCGCTCGCCGTCATGCCCAACAACCCAGCCAACTTCAACGTCGACAACGTCCGCGTCGTCAAAATCATGGGCGGAAACCTCTCCGCGAGCCGCGTCGTCCAAGGCATGGTCTTTGGCCGCGAACCCGAGGGTCTCGTCAAAAAAGCCACCAGGGCCAAGGTCGCCGTCTTCACCTGCGCCCTCGACATCTCCCAGACCGAAACCAAGGGCACCGTCCTTATCAAGAACGCCGACGAGATGCTCAACTTTACCCGCGGAGAGGAATCTCACATGGAAAAGGTCTTGGATGCCGTCCCGCTCTGCGATCCCGACTCACCCCCCTCGTCAGATCTTCAAAGAGATCGCCGACGCGGGCGTCACGGTCATCATCGCCGGATCCTCCGTCGGCGAGCTCGCCCTCCACTACCTCGACCGCCTCCACATCGCCGTCCTCAAAGTCCTCTCCAAATTCGACCTCCGCCGCGTCAGCCGCGTCGTCAACGCGACCCCGCTCGCCCGCATCGGCGCCCCAACCCCAGAGGAAGCCGGCTACGTCGACGTCTTCGAGACGACCGAGATCGGCGGGGACCGCGTCACCGTGCTCCGTCAGCTCGCACCGTCCGAGCCCGGGTACGACCCGCGCACCGAGCGCACGCGCACAGCGACGATCGTGCTCCGCGGCGCGACCGCCAACAGGCTCGACGACCTCGAGCGCGCGGTCGACGACGGCGTCGGCGTCATCAAGGCCCTCCTCAAGGACCCGCGGCTCGTCCCCGGCGCGGGCGCGACCGAGCTCGAGCTCGGCAGGCGCGTCGACGCCTACGGGAGCGGGCTCAGGGGTCTTGCGCAGCACGCTGTGAAGCGGTACGCAGCCGCACTCGAGGTCGTCCCGCGGACGATCGCCGAGAACGCGCTCGGCGGCGCCGAGGGCAACGAGGTCCTCAGCCGTCTCTGGGCGAAACACGAGCAGCAGGGCGGGGAGGCCTGGGGTGTTGACGTCGAGGCCGAGCGCGATGGCACGCTGGTCGCGACCGAATACAAGATCCTCGATTCGCTCGCTGCCAAGTCGTGGGCCATCAAACTCGGGACAGAGGCCGCCGTCTCGGTGCTCAGCGTCGACAGCATCATCATGAGCAAGCCTGCTGGCGGACCCAAAGTACCCCAACAGGCAGCCAACTGGGACGAAGATGACTAGTCGAGCTAGATTGCAGTACAATAATGTATTCTGTGCCAATTCCGACGACTGGATGATGCACCTGCGTAATAATAAAAAAAGGGAGAATAAAGAGTGTGGAGTGGCGTTGTACATGTCCGTTGATAAAGTCGCCGCAAACAGTCGGAAAAGAAGAGCAAAGGAGAGACGAGATGGGTCTTCCCGGGAGAGAAGAAAAGAAAAGAAAAGAAAAAGTAGGACAAACACACACACAAGTCCACGAACCGTAGAATAGAGAAAGAAAAAAAAGATAGATGCCTCCCGAATGCCGGTCACTCGTCATCCGCCGTATGCGTCGACTGGGATGGCGCAATGCCTTCCTCCTCTTCCTCCAGAATCGCCGTCTCCATGTCTTCCTCTTCGACATCATTTTCGGCCTCATAATCTTCGTCAAATATGACATGGAACTGTCCGCCTCACACGTCAGCACTCTTCCCTCGGCCGGTCGCAGAGGACGTACATGAGTGATGAGCGCCTTGACGAGCTTGTGTGTGTACCCCATGTTGGCCAGAATAAGCGAAAAGTCGTTTTGAGGCGCCCGAAGCAAGTTGGGGCTGAACACGATCGCAAGCGCTTCCGCCGTCATCTGGTTCTGCTCCTCAAAGTCGGTCACCCTGGTAGGCATCCGGATCAGCACCTCAACCGGACCCTCGACACACGACCCACTTGTCCAAATGCTCCGCTACGCGTTTCAACAAGTCAAAGTTGGCACGCGGGAGCGCATGCACGACACCTCGGATACTCGACAATCGCGCATGCAGATTGTCCACCTCTGTCAAACTCATCAGACATTATCGCTTGCGCCAAAAAAGACGCACGTACTAATGGCTTCAATGATCGCATAGTATGCCGACGACGCAAACACGGGCTCGGGCAGCACCCTGAACCACGCCTTGACCAAGTCGCAGATCGCGTAAATGTCTGTGTCTTCCGTGATGGGCATGTCGCCCCGGTTGAAGGCGTCACGTAGACCGTTGATTTCCAACGCCGCACCCGCGATACGGTCTAGCGTGCGTCCGTCAGTCAGGATCGGGACGGGAGGGAAAGACAGCCGACTCACATATGCCCACTTCGCTCAGCCCGCGGCTCTCGATTTCCGACAAGCAACTCGCAATCACAGACGGTACCGTCCCGGGTAAGATCGCCTCCCCGTTCGCTTCACGTTCCAGTAAGAACTCGAGTTCCACGCCAAAGACTATAAGCATCGCGTCAGCATCGCCATCCCATTCGCACAGCGCCAAACAAGCCTACCGGCAGCAGGATCACGCGACGCCGACGGCACCCCCACGGGATCGATGATATGGTCCGACAGCTGCGGCTTGGGCGAGTTCCCGAGGTACGTCAGACGCCGCTTCGCAGCCACCTTGGACACGTTCGTCACCGTCTCGACCCACCGCACCATCTCGTGCTTTGAAAACGCCTGCAACAAGTACTGCTCCCCCTCCTCCGTATCGAGCTGGAACATGTACGACCGCTCATTGTTGACAAAGTGCGCCACCTTGGCACCGACGACGGAGAGCACTAGCGACGGCTTTCCGGACGGCACAAAGTCCAGCTCCGCGGGCGACTTTTTCGGGCCCATCGTATGGTCCGTGAACGCGCTCGAAATCGGTCGCATCAGCTGGAAGAACGCGGACGAATAGCTCTTCTTCATCCGATGCTGCTTCTGCGCGTGCGTCATCGGCTTCCGAGGTCGCATCACCTTGTTCAGGTACTCGTCCCGTCGTTCTATCCGCAGTTGCTCCTGCTTCTTGTCCTTGCTCAGCCGGTCGTACAAGTATTTGTCCCGCTTGCTTTTCTCGTGCTGGAGCGACACGAGGCGCTGGAACGGGCGCACGACCTTTTTCGCGGACGCAGAGCCGCTCGTTTGTGCTTGCAAAGCTTCCCGTTGCGCTTCTTCCTTGATCCCGCGGGGATCGAAATGAAGGACGCCCACTTCCTTCTCGATATTGTTCAGCCGCTCGAAATCCTTCCGGTCGACATCCTCCCTAGACCGTCCTCGTTTACTGAGCAGTGTCGGCGTGTTGAGGATCACGTCACACAGGTGCCTTTGACAAAATCATCAGTGCCTTCACGAACGGGACCGAAGAAACGACACCCGACCTTCGCTTGTCTAAATTAATAATAGACTGGGGATCCTCCGTCGATATAGACACCGTATTCGGTATACTGATGATCTCGAGCATGCGTTCCAGAAGCCAGCTAATATCGACGATCAACGGGTCGCCATACGACTTCTTCGGAACCGTCGGTCGCGAGAGGAGGGCACAGAGACTGTCACACTGCGCCCCTCGACCGTTCGCCACGTTCTGCCACGGTCGGTGATGCAATCGGCTTTCCGGGCTCAGGACGGCGGCCGTCAGCACAGCCTCGACAAATGACCGCACCACAGGCCAATCCTGCTGGCCGTTGGTGAGTCCAGCAGACCCACTCTCCAGGCTGCGCATCCGTGCAATCTCGATCGCTCGTAAGCATAACTCCATCCGGGCTTGTCGGTTCCGAATACCCAATTTCGGCCCCACGAGTTTAGAGATGATCCACTTGCGAAGGATGTTGTACGCCCGCACACAGCTCCGCACGCTCGGTGGGAGGAGACGGTACACAGAGTCCTGGGAATCGGACATCATAGATGTCGGTTCGACGTCCATGAGATGCGAATACATCGTCTGGATGTCAACGTCATCCAAGTAGCTGATCTCCCGCGCCGAGAACCACCCTGTCCGGTCAGCGCTTTGTACTTCAAGTAGATCAGCAGTAGTGAACAGATCCTGCACCTATTCTCAACAGATGGTCCACATCACCAATCCAGAAGACGCACCTCTTCCGAGACATTGCTAAATGCTGCGTACCCCATCGCGTCCAGGTTGTCCACCAAATCTTCCGCGGCGATCCGATCGAGATCTGGAGCTTGGTTTCCGAAACTCCGACGCTGCGAGGCCGTTGCAGAGGATCGGAGAACGGCGACAGCAAGGGTTGGCGGGCGCAACGTGTGGGATACATACGTCGACAACGTGTCCTTTCTCGTCACCTCCAGATCATCCCAGGTTTGTGCCAGTTCGTCGTCATCTTCGACTGGAAGGCAGTCTGGAACCGAACGGTCCAGCGGCGCCTCCAAAAACGTCCGAAGCATCTCGTAGAGCTGGACGTCATCGAGACAGTCCTGGGCACCCCCACCGGTCGTAATCCACTCTTTGATCGCCCCGAAAATTTCACAGCGGTATTGCACCACGTTAATTGGTGCACTCGGAGAATTATTGCTAGATGGTCGACTCCCGACAAACCGTTTGCGCAAAAGCTACATCTCATGAGCGATCTGGAAAGACCAAAACAGTATGCACTCACCTCGAAGAAGACAATAGGCGTCACAAAGCTTCGGAAGACGTTCCACCACACTCGCCCAAACTCGGCATGATCGACGACCAGGTCCCTTGTATTGCCGTCCCGCAAGGACGTTTCGCCATTGTCGTCCGCCACGGCAACAGAGACGCCTTTGAGGCCATGAATGAGCACGTTCACCAACCGGTCCAGCGTTCCTGCTTGCACGATCACTCGGATGGGACGTTCGGTGGATACCTCCGTCACGACGGGATGACTCGTCCGTTGGGATATGGTAGGCAGAGAGTTCCGTCGCTGCACACTGCTCTTGCGCTCCACCCCTGGGGAAGAACCCGGCTTCACTCGGATAGACGGCGTACGAACCATGGCCCTATCGATCGCCGACGAATCAATCGCCGAACTTGGCGGGCGAGACGGGGCACGCGATGCAGGCCGCGAAGCCGAGCCTGAATCCTTGTCCGGCCGTGCTATCAAGAGTAACTCTCCTTCATACACAGGAATGGCAGTGCCTCCCAGATCAACGTCACCGATCCGGAGTAACCGATCTTTGCTCCCAGACGAATCGCCCTTTCCAAACGGACGCAGAGATGTATCGAGACTCCGCAGTTGTTGGAGCTCTTCCACGGTCAGTTTCGTCGGCCCACTCTCAAGGCGACCTCTCCACACTTGGCCCCGGTCGATGAGCGAAACGGTGGACAATGGTTCAACAAAGAGAAGTGGAACCAGAGGGTGGCAATGCGCATGGGGCGACGCGGTGGACTGACTCCAGAAAAAGGGCTCGAACAACCCTTTTCGCCGCGGCTCGGCAGCCAAGGAAAGTGACATAAATTGATCAACGCTAGCATCGGCCCATCAGCATCTAGGTCCAAAATCCTTACTAATAGGACATACCGCTGGAATTTCAAAGAAAACGCATTTTGTACACCTTTCCCTTCAGACAAGTCTTCCCATAGCGACACCAGCTTGGAAACCTCCTGCGAATGCGACGCTGCCTCGAGAGGCGTCCTCGAACAGAGTGCAAAGTGCGTCCGAAGACCTTCAAAGATATGTTGAACCTTGAGCAGCGGCTCCGTAGACCAATGTTCGTCCACCTCGTTTCGCGTATGGTCCATTTCATACCGAATCTGTTCCTTTGCGTCCCCTCCCCAAGCAGTCAACATAGGCTCTCTCGCCGTCGCCACATGTCCGTCGTTCTCGGGGTAAATCCATGATTCGACAGCGATGACACTCTGTCTATCCGCACGCCTCCAAGCTTTCGTCAGCCTCGCTACAGGACGGGAGCACAAAGCAGCCGAGATCGCCTTCCAGGAACATTCGTCCCCAGCGACACGACAGAGCTCTCCAACCCTGGCCCAAATGGAGAGGACCTCGGAGCGTGAGTGGGTACGCGACATGCGGTCCAGATGGGAATTATTCGTATTGGAGGAGTCCGAACCCAGAATTTGCATGAGAAGCAGTTTCGTCAACCAGTGGGGATGATCATCGGTGCCAAAGAAGTTGGCAGAGTGTGACGACTCAGGGCGGACTTCCTCTTCGGAGCCGCCAGAAACAGCTTCCGCCGTAAAGACATGATCAACTGTCAGATTGTCGGGTAGATGTTGGAATGCACGACGATGAAATGTCTGAAGACTAAATGCGATGACGTGAGGATCAAGTATCGACAGTACCTCGCGGGAGAAGCCATCTTGTGCAAGTATCGCCCAGAGTCTTGGCGGTCGCTCGGCAGTGTCGGTGAGTGGGTGCTGCGAACGTTGCTGTCGCAGATGGTGCGGCTTTCCTGAAGGAGGCGAAATGCCCGGCGTTCCGAGCGCTTCCATCAGGGAAGCTATCTTGCCATCTGGAGGCCTTGGCGAAAATGTCCCCAGGTTCGGGGAAACCGTGTTCAGCCCATCTATTGGCGGGCTCCCAGGGTTCGGAGATGGCGTATAGATTGCCTGAGTGGAAACAGACTTGGGAACACCACCATTGACGGATACAAGAGTAATGCTGCAATTGGGAAGGTTGCTGGATATAAAGTCTTGCCAGCCAGGCTCGTCAGATGGGGTACCGTAGTATCTGATATATTCCTGGGCCATCCAACCTACTCTGGTGCGTTCGTCCTCTCTCACATCCTCCTCCGCTCCGTCCACCAAGTTAGAACAAAGGCGGGTAAATTCGTTTTCGAACTTTGACCGGTCCACAAGGGAAGGCAAAGAGAGGATGATTGCGGACGAAAAATCCTTCCACTCGGGTCGTCTTCCCTCAGCGGTACGTTCCGTGGATTCGGTCTCTGCTTCTTCCGCAGAAGGCGTCACGAACGTGGTCGCGAATGCCGCCTCGTGCAAAAGAGCTTCAAATGTTCCTTTGACGATATGACCTTCGCTAACGACAAGCTCGGGATGGGTCCTTCTTCCCCAATACGCTCGCTTCTTCCTCCCAGCAGACCCGAATGCATCTTCTCTTCCCTTTCCCAGCCTCCCAGCGTCTTCGGCGACTTCGGACTCCATGGGTGCCTCATCCTCCAGGGTGGGAGGTACAAGTTCCGTAGGAAACAACTCCTTGATGGCAGCACTTCTATCGCTTGGCGGTTTATAAAAATACAACTTTGAGCCTTTTAGTTCGGCTTTAAAGGGCTTCCATCCCTTGGCGAGGGGGTAATTGACGGCGGTGCTGTAGGGCCTTTGGTAAGCCTGTATCATCGGCGCGGGATCCGTTAGGCGATTGACAAATCCGGTGTGATAGGTGATTTGCGACGTTCGTTTTGAGACTACGCCATCGTCTGCGTCTGGGACATCATCAGACGTCGGCGGAGCCAGCAGTGAAGAAGAGGGTATATTTGCATTAATTGAGGCAGATAGATTGGGAGCCGAGTGCTTGTGAGGAGGACCAGCAAGACTGAAAGGAAAGACGCCACGGGTCGAAGACTTGTCACTGTCGATAGGTTTCATTGAATCTCCGGAACCTTTCCTTTTCGGGCTGTTTTGGGGGAAGCCTAGTTTAGAAGCGGAGAGTTTGGTCGGTAACCTGGGCGCGAAGTGGTGCGTCCGAGCATTCGGCGCGGGTGGCGAATCGTCAGGAAGAACAAAGCCATCCGAAGTGGGGGAGGAAACAGAAATAGATATGTTAGGTTCATTCGGAACGAAGGAATCATCCGGAGGTGAGGCAGACACGTAAGCCATCGGAGAGGGAGGGGACTGGACCGGGCTTGCAGGAATTACGTTGTTGGGGGAAGTGGCGGGGTGAAGCGTGGCACTACTGTTGCTTCTGTTCCGATATTCTTGTATCCTGTGCTGGAAAGAGATATCGGGCCTGGAGTAAGATTGATCGGGGAAGCTCCGAAGGTCGTCTGCAGACTTGGACCACGTTTTGCGCGATATGTTGCGTAGGTCACCAAGACTACTATCAACCTCGGGCGAATGTTGTTGGGAAGAAGAGGGGTAGGTAATATTTAATTCGAGAGACTTTTTTGGTCTAAAGCCAAGGTCCCCGCCGGACCTACGGATGATGTCAGTAACCCACGGGTAGAAGGGGACGTAATGGAGACGGATTTAAGACATTGCACAGGTGGGGCTACAACAAATGGAGAAAGCTTGGGGAGGATGAAAGGGGGAAGCTCACTTGGCAGCATCCATAGCGTGTGGCTCTGACTGGAAGGAGGATAGGATGGGGCGAGGGTCGGTGGGTCTCGATATTTTGGGCCGCCTAACAGCACTAGAGCTTGTTCTGGGCTCGGTACCGATGGAGATGGAACGGGGGTCCGATGTCTTCCTCCCGAACCATTTTGAGGGTTTTGAGAGGAAATGAGATATGCCGGATGGCGAGCTGGAGCGTGCCTGCGGAAACGCAATGTTGGCAGGTGATCCAGGCGCCGACGGTGTATCGTGCGGGCTCAACGTGTTAAAAGACGGAGGCGCGCGACGGGGGGCCATGGGAGGCAAATGAGCGCACGAGTTTTGGGGGCTACAAAGGGTATTTGGCCTCTGGTGCAATATTGGGTGAGATCGACGCTAAAATAGAGTAATAACACGCGTGTTGGACGCACCAAGACGTAAGGAAGACAAGTGTTGAATGGTCGTTCATGTGGTGGACATGAAACAAGCCAGAACTTGGTCTTCGTGGCCGGAAACCCCACGAACCTGCCTTTTAGGAAATGTGGCGTACAACATCCACACCGCCGGCGCGCCGCTCGCAGCTTTTCTTTCACTCCCACCTCCAAAATTCAATATTCAATGGCGCAAAGATAGTGACAACGTCGTTGACGAACCACACTTGCCACGAAACCACGTTCACCCGTGTCGCGCCCAAAATCCTTTCTGAGAATGCAATTACGCCCAACGAACCTATTAAACCTTGTCCCCAACCCGCTAGTCTCGTCTTCTATGTTGCTAACGTCAGATTTCTCTACAGTACGGCAAGTAATCCTTGCACCAACCGTCTCATTACCATACGATCGGTCCCAGTTCGGACGGAATAGGAAGTTCGGTGTGTATACTCGACCCCGGAAGTCTTATGGAACTCATCTTCAACCAGCCATCTACCCTCAGCCTACGTCAGATCACCGTACCGAGGAGTGCTGGGACAATCCCACGCAAGATGGGGACCCTGAATGAGCACAACCGGTGACACAGACCTCAGCAAGTGCCTCGAGGCAAGGCACCGGGACCAGTCCATTTTTATGATAGTCTGAACGCCTGATCAATCATAGATCTCGGGATGGTCCTCCGAATCTCTTGGACTCCTAGATGTGAAAAAGCCGGGCCCGGGGTGCGACAGGACACGTCAAGTAATCAAACTCGGCCCTGGTCGCCACAGACAATCAAGCTTGGCGATAGTTTCCCTCACCTAAGCAAATACAACAGCGGAACAAATAGACGACGTTGACATAGCCAACGGGCCAGAAAGAGGAAAACAACCCCGCTTGCCAGATCCGCCTCCCCGAGACTTCCACCTGGAATGAAACACAAGGATCACGCGGTTCCTTCCCAAACACCACGTGGCGACGTTGGGATAATCGACGATGAGGAGGTTGTTCCTGGTGGTCAGTCAATCGTGGTCTAGTGCTATATGCTTGGGGCGGCACTAATTATCCACTTGTGTCATTGGCCAAATATTTCTTCACCTTACCACCATGAACGCAGATCAAACAGATGCTTATTCCAACGCATGTACACGTATGGTCTGGCTGGCTTTAGGCAAGGATCACCTTGGGAGTTGAGAAAAAGGTGGTCCCTTCCTTGCGTCAGTGAGGACATGGCCCTCGCCATCATTCGACGAGGATGAATGAATTACGTTTATGCAACGAACTCGACCTTGGAATAGAGCCACGAGCAGGGTGCATGTAGACCAAGAGCGTATATGATGTGGCACGCAGTATTTTGACGTAGAACCGCATCTCAAATCAACAGCGCCAATGATCGCAGAAGACCTCGCGATAGGAGGTACAGCATACGTTTGCGAGAGGCCCCGCACTTAACCCCTCTGTGATTGATCCCCTACGTGTCAATGGCAAGAATCGCAGCTCATAACACTCGCGGGCCAGCTCGGAGGTAGCGTGGGGCCCCACTGTTTTCTCAACTGAACCAGTGAATATTTCCCAGCCCGTCCCACGTCAACCCCGGATTTTCTCATGGGCTTACAGTTTGGTTACCGGTTGACAACGGTGAGCGCCCACCCAAACGCCCAAGCATGTGCAGTATCCATCTCCGCATATCTCGGACTCCTAGTGGTGTAGCATGAAAAAGCCAAGATTAAGGCACAACTGGCAGGTCGTATCAAATATAGCACGGTCGTCGTTCACCGTGATCCACACAGCCAGACGCGCTAATAGCTCCTTTCATTTGCATTTCTATTCTGCAAAGGCAAGACAGGCACGTGATGGTAGTACAACATACAAGACAGCCAATCGCTCACGGTACAATTCTGTTTTATCACGTCAAGGTTTAAGCGCCAAAGGTTTAAGCCCCATCCTTGACGGCCTGCCACGCAGGCCTATTGTAGATTTCATTCCACCACCTGGAAAACTTCAGTATGCTTTGCATGATCTATATGCAAAAAACTCACCTGGCGACGCTAGGCCTCTGCGTCAGCACTTCGCCGAGACCGCCGAGGGCAAGGGCCGATCCATACGCCAAGTGTTGCAAGTCAGCGAGGGTCACATTCTGCACATTCATGAACACTGGAAAGATCCGAGTAAGAGGATCCGTCATGAACGTACGTCACCAGCCAGATATCTCTGCTTGGAAAGAATCACTTCATATACGTCAAGCTTAGCTTCAAGCTTCTCGCGGTACTCCTTGACCTTGGTGTCATCCGGCTGACCACCATAAGCCCTTTGAAATACAGATCAGACATTAGAACGTCGCGATGGTACACCTATCCTACTTCTTGAACACAGTCTCAAACACCAGTGGCGCAGCGTGGGGATTCCAGTTAAAGCTCTCGATAGAAGCAGCCTGTTCGAACAGGGCTTCCCCCTTGAGGTCGGTGGGAATCAGGCCAGGAGTGCCCTTGTTGGGGTATTTCTTAACCAGATAACGGGCGATGGCGCGAGATTCATAGAGAATGAAACCATCATCATCGACCTTGTGGGAACAAACACCATCTATGGTTAATCCTCGCATTCGTATCTCTGTGGTCCCACGCACGATGTAAGGGACCTGGCCGAATGGTTGATTCTTCACGAAATCGGTGGCCTTTTGCTCCTTCTTGGTCAGATCGACGGGCACCAGCTCGTAGGGAATCTCCTTCTCCTTGCACACCAAGGCGACGTAGCGGGTGCAAGTGGATCGGGGGAAACCGTACAGTTTAAGAGTCATGTTACGAGCGAGGGAAGGAGGTGCTTGTAATCTGGATGTGCGAAGGGGGTGGTTATATATGTTCTGGAACATCCCGATCCCGCATCTGAAACGTTGACCATTAATCAGCAGCTTCCATCGCCAGTCGCGGTCCAAGATGCCAGTAGTGCGGGAGGAACCGATGCCCAGGCACTGGCATTGTCACAGCTGACTGATATTCCGGCCTTTGTCCGGAGAATGTACGGATGGCATCAAAGATCTAGCTGTGTCGGGGGAACTGTTACTAGACGCTGACAAAGCTGCGCCGTGCTGGGGTTGGAATGTAAACCTACTTTCCCCTCTCGACGCCGTGATCCTGGTATTTGTTTTCCTGTCGGAACCACCGATGGCGGCCGCAAATTTACAAAGCTTCGCCATTACCAACACCCGGAAAACGGTACATATTGTTCGTAACAGTCCGTAAGACGCTCCATTGAGAAATTTGAATAGTGCACGTGCGATGTCCAGTCGTTCCTAAGTGGCCTTGATACTGCGACGCTGTCGGGAATAGTCATGCAACTGTTTGGCTGACTATACGCAAAGTGAGCACTGTGTCTTGCACTGGCGGTGACAAGGTGGCGGAATGGTGCCGTTTCGGTATCGATCCTATACCGTTGACTAAGCTTTCTTGCTTTGGGTTGGCTAGACAGTCGCTTTAATTTACTGCGTGCTTTTAGCTTACAACACAGCTCCCATTTCCGCGGGAAATCCTCCAACCATAGTTAGTGTCATACAGGCCTCCTCGTTATCCGAGCGCACGATTGTCTTCCGTGCAAGAGCCTAAACATATCTAGCGGCCATGTAGGCTCCAGAGGTTTGATAGCCCACTGACATATATTTGTTTGTCTAATACGTGGACGCTTCTATTCCTAGGAGGGCACTCTGACCTGAAGGATCCACGCAAGATGCTGTAGATAGGACTGCAATGTCCCTCTAGTGGACTGCCTTGTTCAAGAAACGATAACACGGCACCTACGCATTGGACAAAACGACAGGAAACCTGACTCACATCAATAAGCGTACAGCATTCAGGAGCGTAGTCAGTTGTAGGACGCGTCAAATTTACATATGCACCCGCGCGCAAAGACCAACTACGCAGGCCTCTGCCGCCCGAAGCGTTGGGCACGTTAGTGAGAGCACTTGTGTCACTCAATAGTATAACATTCATCCTGCCTGCCTCCTGCCAATCTACACCCCGTGTTCGACGGCATATCAGGCGGGTCACTTGTATTTTGCAGATCCATTAAACATCGCGTGCATTCCTTGCCCAACGTCCCACAACTAAGTTCAAGGCACAACTTTACCCCTGACAGTACGGGTTCGAAGGTCATGCGACTGTTCAGCACAGGCTTCGATGAGGGTGCATATGTCGGAAAAGGCAGCAATCACAAAACTTTAGCCCGTTTTTGATCAGTTAAATCTGTTCAATGGATGATGGCGATCGGGTGAGCCTGCGGTCCGTCACATCTTCTGCTTACCCTTCTCAGTTAAGCGCGGCATTGATAATTGCAACCAAATTGGCAGCATTCTGAATCGGTGTACATCGCCGTGATCACAGGCATTCCCAGGATATCAAATTTCAAGGAGCTCTTAATCGAGGATACCATCATGGGACAGTCAAGGGACAAGCACCAGAAGCCTGAGTGTTTCGCTGACTTGGGCTATGATCAAGCTACAATCTTTATTCAAAGACCGGTCTTTGTACTGATCGTGTAGTCCGGTCACCAGACTACCAATTGTGTCCAAGAAGCTTCTATTTTGACATGGGTTTTCTCTTTGTCGGAAACGGGAAATATATAAGTACAGGTGATGCCTCCTCATCCTCGTCCTCTCTTGC
>JBBPKG010000519.1:0-19685 GCA_038089115.1 Fistulinella cinereoalba | reverse complement strand
ATGCGACTATGTCACCCGACGTGACAGTTATGTCACAAAAGTCACGCTATCCCATATTGCATACCCGTGATAATGCATAGGTTTTTGGTGGCCCCGACTCTATGCAATATGCCGTACTGTACTGTATTCAGTGTTCCTGCGCGCTCGTTGCTAGTTGCCAGTGCAACTCCCGGGCCGCGGACAACTTATGTAATGTTGATTACGTCATTGTGGCAATCCCTCCAATCCCATACCCCTCAAAGCCCATACATTTGCGTGCCGCTCGAGGGGTATGACTTATGAGAGGGTTGACCGTATGAGCAACAGGTCAATCAGTCAGCACTGCATATATATCAGCACATCACCCAAACCTCACCAAAGGGTTCGAACCTCGCAGGCAGTCCTGTGGCCCTGTTGCTCGTGTGTGTGGGAAACCACTTGATTTGTTGGAATTGGCGGGAGAATCTCCCAATTTTCGCACGGTGCCGTCATCTGATGGCTGAAGCGAACAACAAAGTTAGCGCCACTTGACATCAACAACTTGTTACGAAATGTTCTCAGCAACTATGCCGTTTTCTAGAATTCTGTGACGGCGGTTCGGTTGTTAGTCTCCCTAGATTGGGCCATCAAACTGATTACCACTCAACAGCCTTGGCAGCGTTGTTCTCTTTGAGTTAATGGAGTAATATAGCATATACGAAACCATTAGAATTTAGGTCGAGGTGCGCCTCTGCTCTCCCGGAATTATCTGGTCGTCCGTCATGATATTTCCTACCATGTCATTGCTTTCGGCTGTACTCCTTGCCATCTGCGTAACGGCATCACCAGTGGAGGTTCGTTCCTTCAGTGTTACCCTGCCGTTTGCCAAGCGCATCAACACGAGTAGCGGTGGCGTCTTGAACCTCGTCCAGCAAGGCCAAGCTCGTGCTGCAGCATTGAAGGGACACGCAAGTGCTACGCTTCACAATGGCAAGTTCAAGCGTCAAGCCATTGAAAGCGCAAATGCCACCAATCTGGCCGTTTCATATATTGCGTCGGCGGGAGTCGGGTTACCACCCACCACTTGTGTGTTCAAATCCTTTCGTAGATCCAGCCTCACTTTGCTTGATACGGCATGTACAGACAATTTAATTATCGACACCGGCTCTTCCAACACATGGATAGGCGCTGATAAGCCGTACGTTCGAACAAACACTAGCCAGAACAGCGGCGATAGTGTAGTGAGCATCATCGAATTGTGCATCACCGAAATAACTCTGACATATCTCCTGCCTCCAGTCTGTCTCGTATGGCAGTGCCTCCTTCTCTGGTTAGTTCTACGCCAAATGATAGCGACCATGTGTTTATGGTTCTTGTAGGAGAGCAATGGCTCGACACTGTCACTCTCGGGCCGGAACTTATTGGTTCCTATGTGTCCATTGGTATCGCAAATGAAACAAAGGGATTTAACCCGGGTGTCGACGGTGTTCTTGGGTGAGCGTTTCTTTCTCTCCACGATGTTTACTAATCATTTTCATCCAGACTTGGTCCTATAGGTCTGACTATCGGTACACTTACCAACAAGCCCTACGCCGCGTTTCCCACTATCACCGATAACCTCTACGGGTCAGATAATGTCGCTGTAGGATCGTCCCCGTATGAAATTGTCAGCGTCTACTTTACACCTCCCACGGGCGACCATGACATGAATGGTGAAATCACTTTTGGCGGCACCGACTCCAGCAGGTATACTGGCGAATTAGTATACACGTAAGCCTTCACCAATGGTATAAATACTATCTGATTGACTCGTCTTAGTTCGATCACTGCTACATCTCCTGCCTCTAGTTTTTGGGGGATCAACCAGAGCATCTCTTATGGCGACAAGATTATACTGTCGCAGACTGCTGGCATTGTCGATACCGGCAGTACTTTGATCCTTATCGCTTCTGGTGTGTGAGCAACTTGCTAATCAGCTAAGATGTTTAATTCAGCCGAGGGTGCAGACGCTTATGAGGCATACAAGGCTGCTACAGGTGGCACGGAGGACGAAGCCACAGGCCTACTCAAACTTACTGTCTCACAATATGATGGTTTGCAGAGCTTAAACTTTAATGTTTATTCTGTAAGTTCCGAGTCCCTTCATATCCGAGTCGGACGATTTCTTATATCGCAATCGAGCAAACGTATGCATTGGTCCCCAACGGTCAAATCTGGCCCCGAGTACTGAATAGCTATCTTGGCGGGAGTACTCAAGAGATCTACTCGATCGTGAATAACATTGGTACCCCGTCTGGCCAGGGCTTCGATTTCATCAATGGTCAGGCATTTGTCGAGCGCTTCTATTGCGTTTTCGATACGGTGGGCTGGCGGGTCGGTTTTGCAACCACGATCCATACAAATGCCACTACCAACTGATTTCCGCCCGAGGAATCGTCTCTAATACTCATTGCGTAATGAGATTTTTCTTTTACTATACGTACTGTTTAGCGCCCCGCTTTCGCATACTCAATCATTTGTGGGTGAAAGTTTTGAATATCAGGTATTCCATGGGGCTTTCATTGTGTTTAGTAATATTGTGATCATCCACCTCATGGATTGCAAGAGCCAGCATGTGCAAGCAATCAAGTTTGTATGCAATGATTTGTTCTCCCGAGCGAAGTCCGGGACATTTGGCACAGTTAGGGAGATGGAGCTGCACCTAACTGGTCGTGAATCGTGATAGAGGGCGTTACAGTTCATTCACTACGACTAAGCAATTCACACTGGAATGAATCATTGACAAGCAAGTATCCTATCACAATGAATGAAGCAAGAAAAACCCCTTTTACGGGTAGCAGTAGCGGTCACCCAAACGGCGCTTCAAGTCCGGAGAGAAAAATTCGGCGGTGAGCCCTTTCCAAGTGGTCACAGCTTTTCTATAGCTCCAGGCGTTCTTGCATTGCATTCAAGAATGCGATTGCGCCATCCCTAAACGTATCATTGGTAATTGTCAGCACATCCGGATCCTCGAACGTCAATAGCTGGGGTGACGACAGGTGAAATCGCGGCCAGGATGCCGTAGACAGTACGGACGAGGCGGCGCCTGAGGGGTATCCGTTGATGTGCACGTTAGGATCCAAAGCATATGCAAAGTTTACTGGTGGACATATGAATGGACCAAATCAATCGCGCTAGTTCAATGAAATGCAATCACCACTTACTGAGCGCGTCAGTGCCCACCCAATCAGAAGTGCCCGTGATATCATAAAACTCCTGCAGGTCACTCCCATGGAAGGACGCTATTCCCGGAACGTACTTATTCCTCTTCCAAACTACATTCGAAGAATGTTTGAGACTATTTGATCACCGAAAAAAGACGCTATGGCAATCTACTCACGGTAACTCCAAACATTCTGCGTGCGGGAGAGATAACGCAGTGCATAGCGGCGTGGCTCTTGAAAAAAGAAATCCCCTTGAAAGGAGGCAATACGCTTGTATTGTGGGCTGTTATATAAATATATCAATGATTGGATCGCCGCGATCATACAGACAAGACGCGCCTCAGTGTGTCATTTGTCCCAACATCATATGGAGATCCCTGGCAGAAGGTATATATCGTGATCAATCAACAGGTGACCCACTGGCAGAACGCGACACACCAAAGTAGAGTTGTCCAGGTAAAGCTGGGCGAGTTTTGCAAGCTGGTGGCCGGTAGCACCAGGAAGGAAACTGTGATAGGCCATTATCGTCAATAATTGGCACAGTCAAATTCACAGTCAACTAACTTGGTGCGTATATACTCCAAAAACTGAGAATCTGTGCTGTTAAAACGCCGTCAGTTCATAATCCTCAGAGAACGGGGAGTCAAAGAACTTACGTTACGTTGAAGCTGTAAAGAGAGAAGATTCTGAAGAAAGGATATATATATCAGTGTCGACGCCTTGTCACCAGTTAATGGTCAGATCACGCACGTTCCTTCGTCGTCCACATTCCCGACAATAGTAGCTACCTGGTACGCATATTGACTTCTCATAAGCAGACCTGAGCTCTGTCAAAGAACTTTACCCGTGCATATTTATCCTGCTTGAGCGACTCCCTGATCGTCTGCTTTAAGAGAGTGCCATCCACTAGGGGCTTCCACACTGAACCACCGAGCCCTAGGTATGAAAGCAGGGGTGTGGTCCCCAGAACTGCTTCAATAAGTGATTCGTAGGGAACTTCACGAAGACACTTCAAAGTGTCTTCGACAGAAGTGCAGTTGGTTTGCTTCACGATAAAGTCATACGTATCTTGAGCCCCTGGGAAAGTAATGTCATGGCTCGACCCGGCAGTACCAGACTCCTGTATTATTCGTCAGTGGTCAATGACCGAGTGGAGGCTCTGATGAGGTATACCATGACGGCTCCGCGGAACAGGCCATTAAGCTGCCCATCAAAGGCAACCATCTGGAGCATGACTGATATCGATCCAGCGCTCTGACCCCAACTAAGAAAACCATTTGTCATTCTTGTCAAATGGTATGAGCGATACTCACAGTATCACCTTGTCTGGACTCCCACCAAAGGTATATATGTATTTCTGGACCCATTCAAGAGCAAGGCGTTCTGCACGGTGTTGACGGCGCCATATGGGAGGATGTATGCAATCTTACGATCGTATAGCCCAAAATTCCCGAGTCCCGCTGCTTTCACCTCCTTTCCACCAAGGAATCCAAATGCTATCGAGATTCGTTAGCCCTTGTATGCAGAGCTCAGAATGAAAGAAAATTAACCATTCACTCGATAGTTGAAGGAAACATACACAACGGGCGACTTGAGACCGAGCGAACGCGTGACGATTTGGGTGCCGTTATAAGCCGACGCGTCACCGTTGGCGAAACCACCTATTATTCGGATGAGTTCCTCATTGTTCAACGCTGTGCCACCCGAGATCGATACCACCGTACATCCACTACACTAGGGTAAGAAGGGTCTCTCCGCGATAATCAAAACCAACTTACAACAACTACCGGAAGTTCATCTCCTGCAGAGGCGCTTGCCGGCCTGACGACATTCAGATACAGACCTATATGCAGCGGGATCAAAAAATAAAGTATCAAGTAGTATGTGCACACCAACAGTCTTCAGAGGCATTGGTCACCACACTTGCAGGCTGTAACTCTTCAAGGTACTGGAGCACACCGCTTAGGCCAGGGTTGTTCGGAAGGGGCTCATTAGGAGCAAGAGAAGGTTGCTGTGGACATGCATTGCCGAACCATGTCGCGTTTCTTACCCCAGAGAACGGCCGTGGGGGCACGGGGTTGTTGAAACGAAGTTGTCCCACTCTATAAGGATATCAATGTCGGGCACAGATCTCGGATGATCAACGTGCTCACGGTGGCTCAGCGAAGGCAATGCCAAGAAACGACACCGTCCCTCCAGCAGAATTGAACCCTCGGAACGTGCCATAGTTGAGAGTGACCTGAGGTGGATCAGCTGACTCTCCAAGAGGGCCGGCGAGCGCACTTCCTATGACTGCGAATTCAAGGGCGGGAAAGATGGTGGTGTATGATAACTTCATATGGGGTGCGAGTCCGGCCTGTGCAATTGCGCACTACAGTCAGGCAACGAAACTTATAGACAGCAGCAACCGGAATCGGTTTGGGTTATGATGTTTCAACTGTCTGCATCATCCCGAGCCTCCATATTCAAACGATTGCTAAAGGTTGACTTTTTTTGTCATTCTCAAATTGAAACACCTGCGCGGGCGGTTGGCCAGGCTGCTTGATATGCTTTTGTCACCACTCTGGTCATTTCATGGTGAGGAGGCTTTCACGAAACAAACTCACGCCACCGGACTTTAAACGTAGTCTGGGGATCAGACAGTCTATGAGGCGCCGCGATCCTACTGGATGAGGCAAGCCGTCGATAGTAGACGGTCTGGTAAATTTCGTTCTAACCCTCGCCTAGGCTGAACGAGTTTACCAGACCGTCTATCAACGGCTTGCCTCATCCGGTAGGATCGCGGTGAATCTCACAGCGGTCTCGCCTGCAGACTACTTTAAACGATGTAACAATCATTCAGCGTTTGAAACGCATTTCACCCAGCCAAGCGAACACCGCAACAAGGGCACACTAATTATCGCAATGGAAATAAGCTCTGCCAGACACCTAAATGCACATGTGCAGCTCGATTTTCTACCTCATCGCATACATTAGTTCCCCTCCGACCGTTTCATATGAGGGCTTCTGCGCCGTACGTGTTTTGAATGCCCAGATACAGAAACCGAATGAAAGCAGACGTACGGAGAAGTTCAGTGAGAGGCAGCGCGTCATTATGTAAGGATTGGGATAATTAGCCTCAATGTCGTGAGCACTGAACGTACTAACCAGTGAAATAGGAGGCTGGGACAACTTCGACATGTTCAGATATGATGTAATCCTCGATGTGCGTCGCAACGGCACGGAGTATCTCTCGTACCCGGCGCACTGTCTATTTGAATCCAGTTGGAGCGCCCGTCGAATAGTGACCAAGTCAGAGTAACGGTGCCAGTGGTGCCTCTATCCGGAAAAGGGAAAGCGATGCTCTCAAAAGCATGGTTAGTGTTACCCGCCTCCTGATGAAAGATTCCAGACGCAGGTCATTCTCAATCTCACACCGCTTTGCATCCCTACCCGCATAGGCTTCCTGAACCCGGTAAAATGGTTAGGTAACCCGTGAAGAAGTAGATTACGTCGTTATGAAACTACAAAATAGCAGGTCGAAAGATAAAGCCGATCGCACGTGAAGCCTTGGTGCAACGTCCCTTCAATGAAGGTGCGGTACTTCAGACATACTACTTGTACCACCGCAACTATCTAGGCCTGTTGGCGGCCATTGTAAGTCTTGCTATAAGTAGCGTCCAGAAACTCAGTTGAAGCGTGCGACCATAGGTCGGTTAATCGCTTGAAGCAAGCGTGTACTTCGATAATTACCAAGCTGAAGCGATCGGGGCACGTAGAGCGTACGGCTAGATACACTCAAGGTGGTATCAGCAGCCAGATACGACGGAAGGAAACATCCGAATAGGTGCAACTTGCAGTATGCATGCATGTTGAAGAATCGCGTACAGCATGAAAAGTAAGCTGGACAAGGTATTGACTGTGGTCCCCTTACACTTCATGCCCCATGCTCGCTTTGCTGTCTGAATTGTTTTGCCCACTGCTTTCGGATGAGCACGAAAAAGTAAGGCATCCAATGTACGCACCAACATGGAAGGTATTGGGCGATCGGGGAGAACATGCCGGGTCTACCCGCGAGCTGAGTGCTGGGAACAAATAGCAAAATATGCTTTACCTCTCGTTCCGCGCTGGCTGACCATACACCATATGCGATAGCAAAGATGCCAGTCATTGCGATTGCGGTATTGCTTGCCCAATTCGCGGGGCGGGTCCACCATCCACCTGTCGATGGTGGTCATTAAGCGGCTCGGTGTATCAGGCGTCCAAGTCTGCGGACCTGCTGGAGCCCAAACGTGTTTTGGGTACGGGTAACGCGCGCCACCACCCTGTTCAGGTACATGAATCTTTCGCATGGGATGTCGCGTTGAGGACGTACCATGATAACTATTGAAGACGCTTGAAGTAGTTGAAACTTGAAAGATGGGAAAAAGCGAACCTAACCTTATGTAATCTCATGGGCTGTTTATATTATGTCATCAGAGTTGCCAAGTGTCTCCTTTCTTTTTTCTTGGACACCGCAGCAACCACATTTAGCTACAGTTGGGGACAAGTAAAGTCAACAAATTGGGTATCTTGCTGGCATGATTTTTTTTAGGCCAAACTGGCCTTGCCAGTGGATTCAGATTGGTGAAATATGGCTAAAAACACACTTCTGGATTTGTTCCCATGGTGTTTTTTAGCAGCCAATTTTTATTTTATTTTTGAATGACCATATATACATTGGCTATGGGTTGAGGACAGCCTCAATTGCCATCATGGTATGCTGTGACACTTGGCAGTGCTGCTTCTGTTTGTGTACAGCCCATTCAGCAGCTTTCCCTGAAAGTCCCTTTTGATAGGCACTTAGAAAATAATATGACCAGTTGATGAACTGCTGGATCACAATACTTGGGCATGAATTGAGCATGTTAATTGCAGCTTCTTTTGTAGCTGCAAAGTTTGGCTTTGTCATTTCATGGTAGCAGTACTTGCACCAGCTCCAATACTGTCCAGTGTCAACATATACTAAATCATTTGATGTAATCTCAATCAACCAAATGGTCCTTACCATTTCTATTGGATTGAGTTCTGTAAGTTGGTTCTTTGGTGAATGTGGCTTACTGTGAGTTCTAAAAAGGAAAAGAGGCCATTAGCTTCAAACATTCGGAAAAGAGCTGAGTTCAATGAAAAAGGCAAGATCCTGGACAGTTGGGAAAAGGCTTCGTCGGATCATTGTATGGTGGATTGGGCTGAGTGAGTGGGGAAAGGTCTAAGGGTGTGATTTTCTTTCTTTCTATGCTATGGTACAGACAGGCTGGCTTATATATGCTAAGATTAGAAGGAGTGGCACAAAGGATAAAGAAAACAATGTCATAGACAGACAAAGATGAAAGATAGCTAGGCAGCAAAAGGTAGTAAGGGAAAAGAAGGATGAAAGGCGGAAGTAAGGAAGAAAGCAGGACAAATGATGAAAGGGAAAAAGACTGTAAGGAGGGCATACATCATTGAAAGGCTCAATACAGCAAAATCATCAAATTGGTGCACAGCGGCTGCATGGTCATTACACCTACCCCATACTTAAGATAGCAACTGTCCTCAGTTGCTCTACCAACTAAGTGTCAACTCCTATGAGATCTGTGGGATTGATGAATTGTGTGACAGGGAAGAATGTGGGCAAATAAGCATGGTAAGGGATGAGGTGGAAAGTGGCAAACTTAAGCTTGAACACAGTGCCATTGACTTCAGTGAGGCGATAAGAGCCATTGTGGGAGTATGAGACAACAATCATGGGGCCGAGATAGTGAGGGTGACACTTGGCATTGAAGATAGCTTTAATCTTTTTGTTAAGGACAAGGACAAGCATCCTGGGGGCAAAGTCATGATGGCAAATGGAATGGGCTACACATCACTCAAATTCAGCAATGGACATGAAGTGGCTGCACAAAATGTGATCATGCATGTCTTGTAGGTCTTCATCTCGCTTGGCTAGCTGGCAGGCTTGTGTGGCAATGAGATCAGTGAAACAGGCACTGGTATTTGCCCACACATCTTAACGGACTTCGTCATTTTTCCTTTCACTTTTTATCTTATCTTTTTATCTTATCTTATCCGGCAGTTGCCAGGCATCTTATCTTATCTCGGCTAGATCCGAGATCCGACTATCTTATCTTATCTTCAGACTTCTAACCTGTGCAGCACCTAGGCCGAGCCTAGCCCTCACAGCCATTACTTCTCTTCTAGAATGTTCTTTATGACATCATGGGCTAGACCCTATGACATCACGATGATGTCACGAACACTTATGTACGCATACACTTGTGAATCATGCCATTATGCCCACCTATAGCATTATGCCCTCTTATCTCTACTTTCCTTTCTTGTATTTACGCACGGACCTCGTGCCAAACATGTACATACAGTACATGCCAGACGTATATAAACCCGGGCACCAACCTCGATGGCTCCCCATCTTGGTTGTCCCTTGATATTCACCTTCACGAGGGCCGACCATCTCTAAGCTACTCCTTTGGTTACACCATTGAACTAGTCTTTCTCATTAGCAAAAGCTCTAGCCTCTTTGCTTTTGGACGTGCGACTCAAAGTCGGTCGCAACATTACAACCAAGATCATTAGCCTCGCCCTGACATCGCCACCGTCGCCGTGTGTTTGAAGAGAAGTATGCAGAAGAGTCTTCCACATCCATCCCTTGCAAAGCGTAAAGAAGTACGCACCCCCGTTTAACGTTTTACCTCACTAGCCGGTACCCTGTTTCGTCGTCTAACTCAGATACTCGGTAGTGTC
The DNA here is from genome assembly GCA_038089115.1 of Fistulinella cinereoalba. Lineage (NCBI taxonomy): Eukaryota > Fungi > Basidiomycota > Agaricomycetes > Boletales > Boletaceae > Fistulinella > Fistulinella cinereoalba. Next base: position 9,765 of record JBBPKG010000519.1, on the reverse strand, counting down.
TGGATACTTAGCAAGGAGAGTCTTAGGTGGTGTCAGGACTGGGCCCCTCGACAGAACCATAGTGAAGACAGGAGACAACAACAGAAGAGAAGAGAGCGCCTCGAGCGTATCAACGCCGTCCAACTTCAGCATAGAAGTCATTTCTCAGTTATCAGCACCCCGCTCCCGCTCGCAGTCACTGCCACAAGAACCGGCAACAGACCCCCCCAGGTTCCATTTCTCTTTTGACGACTTAGAACCCCTCTGCTTCCCGGAGCAGCAGGAGGGATACGAAGAGAGGAAGAAAAGACTCCTACAGGCACTGATCGACGGATCAGACGAAAGAGGGCTGAGGGAGATTTACGAAGAAGAGCAGCAGAAAGAAGTTGAGCAGAGAGGTGAACTGAGAGTAATCGGTCCAGCTAGAAGGAAGCAGACCCGACACGTATATGAAGCCAACCCCGCGAAGAAATGCCGGGAGTCGTATCGACAAATCATTGAGGATTTAGAACCGGGCGAGGTATTACAGATGCCCTACCTATGGCCACACACAAGCCGTCGCTCACCAAAACGCTATATCGCATCCATCAGTCAATACCAACATGGTAACGACCCCATTCCTATCGAAAACTTTTATCCTCTTTTTTACCCGCTGTACAACCACCGTTGGGGCCTACATTAGACGAAGTACCCTCCCCTCCTCATAATAAGAAATGTCTTCCTCTGGTCAGGTGCAGGATTGGGAGACGATGACCGACTCTGAGAAGATTGCTCATATGGCTCAACTATTCAATGACCAGTCAGCGGCAATCACGAGATTACAAGAAGTGAAGGAAGTAGGAGAGCAAGCCATGAGAGTCATGGAAGCACAGCTGTTGGACGCGCAGCAAAGAGCCCAAGAAGCAGAAGATTGGGCAAAAGAAGTATTATGATTACACATCTGGGCCAATGAGGGCCAAACGACGCAGGCAGACACCATGGCAGGGCCATCAGGAGGCTCGAAGGTTGAAATCTTCCATGAGCCAGGATTCTACCATGGTGGAAAGGCCGAATTCGAAGAATGGTGGATAAAAATGCAGTCATACCTAGATTGCAATGAGAAGCTGTTCTTGTACACACAAGGAAACAGCACAACAAGGTACCTGAAGTTCAAGCTGCACGTCTTCGCGGTCCTTTCACAGCTCAAAGAAGTCAAGGGGGGCAATTACGCCCTTAATGAACTTAGGAAGCTGCACGACGGAATGCAGGGGTACATGACATGGCAGGAATTTAAAGGGATCATAGAGGATCTATTCAGGCCAGTTCTGCAGGAGGACTGGGCCACAAAACAACTCTCATGGTGTAAGCAAGGCACCTGAGATATCGACATGTTCCTTGCCGAATGGACGAAATTGCACACCCAGGCAGCACCGGGTGATCGCATGGGGGTGATGTTCCTCGAAGGAGGACTCAAGAGGACAATCGTGGAGGAAATATATTGCCAGAACCTCCGAAAGGCTATGGTCTATGAAACGATTGAAGTGGCACGTGCCATAGCAAAGGCGCAAGAAGCGTTCCAGATCAATATGGGCGCAACGTCCTGGGACGACGGTAAAAGCACCAAAACTCACAATGCACAGGCCAGCCAGAAAGGTCCGGCACAGAAGGAGGGTAAGAAGGCCCCCGCAAAGAAGTTCGAAGGTGGCAGTGGCAGTACTGCGTGCTACAACTGTGGCAAGGAAGGCCACTTCACGAAGGACTGTAGAAGTCCAAAGAAGGCGTGCCCCGAGTGCAAGTGGCTCGGCGGGCAACACAAAAGGGAGTGCTCCAAGGGGGGCTCTCGCAAGGCATGAGCGGCGAAAGTAGCCGACTCATCAGAAGAAGAAGAAGAAGCCGAGGAACCCGCGCAAACGATGGGCTCGGACCCTTTCGCTGATATCCACGGCCTAACAAGGAAGCAGCTCAAGGAGCACTTCAAGAACAAGTACCAGAAGCAGGCAGCGGAGCGGAACGGGAAGGGAAAAGGGAAGGCGGCCTGATCGAGCTGGGTGACAGTGCCGCAGACAAAATCAGTAGGACTAATTATTATGACATACTTACATCTTTAGAAATCGAAGGCGTTACAGCTGATGAGTGCCAAGAGGTGACCCTAGAGGGGCGCAGCCGGGGCTGTATAACGCCGGTGCTTAATTCCTCTTCACAAAAGGAAGTAAAAATCTTGACGAAACATACTGACAAAGAAATCCCAGATAACATATTTACGAGAAGCTGCTCCCACAAGTGGGAGATCTTACTAACATTACAGGTGGCTCCTTCCAATGCCAAGAAGAACCTCACAAAGGTAGAAGCGCTCCTAGACAGCGGAGCAAATGAAGTCTTCATCGATCGAAGATGGGTCGAGAAGCACGGTTGGGAACTCAAGGAGCTTCCTCGACCGATCCCTGTGTTCAACATAGACAGCACCAAGAACAGTGCTGGAAGTATCACTCACACGGTGGAACTACTGATGGACTTTCTAGGACACCGAGAAAAGGTGATTGCAGAAGTCACCGACTTGGGAAAGAACTCCCTCGTCGTCGGGTACAGCTGGTTGAAGAAGCACAACCCAGAGATAGATTGGTGAGAAGGCATGGTCAAGATGACGTGATGCCTGCGAAGCTGCCTCATGCTACAAGACAGAGGAGCGCATATCGCCGCCATCAAAGAAGAAGAACAGGATGATGCATGGGACGCATACTACGCACGTGCAGCTATCGAGAAGATTGACAAGAAGATCGACACAACACTAGAAGAGCTCATGCCTAAGCAATACCACAAGTTTGCAAAGGTCTTTTCAAAAGGAGATAGCGAGAGGATGCCGTTGCAGAAGCCATGGGATCACGGGATAGATCTCAAGGAATCGTTCAAGCCGAAGAAGGGCCACATCATTCCACTTAGCGCCGATGAACAGAAGGAAGTCACAGTGTTCATAGACGAGCAGCTGAGGAAGGGGTACATCCAACCCAGCAAATCCCCACAGACGTCACCGGTATTTTTCGTGCCTAAGAAGACAGGCGACAAGAGGATGGTACAGGATTACTGATACCTCAATGAACATACGGTGAAGAACAACTATCCACTGCCATTGATCTCGCAGCTGGTCGACAAGCTCAAAGGAGCGAAGTTGTTCACGAAAATGGACCTCAGATGGGGTTACAACAACATTCGGATCAAAGAAGGAGATGAATGGAAGGCAGCATTTGTTTGCTTCAGAGGGGCCTTTGAACCACTGGTTATGTTCTTTGGTCTATGCAACTCACCTGCAACATTCCAGGCGATGATGAACGAAATCTTCGCTGATATGGACAACGTGGTTGTCATATACATGGACGACCTCCTTATCTTCACCAAGATGGAAGATCAAGAAGAGCATGATAAGATCGTGCTAGAAGTTCTGAGAAGGCTCGAAGAGAACAACCTTTTCGTAAAACCCAAGAAGTGTACCTTTTTGGTAAAAGAAGTCGACTTCCTAGGGATGGTCGTTAATCAGAAGGGAATCACGATGGACGAAGCCAAGGTCCAAGCGATTCTAGAATGGCCCGCACCGAAGACGGTGAAAGGAGTTAGAAGCTTCCTAGGGCTTGCCAACTTTTACAGATGTTTCATCAAAGATTACGCCCAGCTAGCTAGGCCGATGAACGATCTGCTGAAGAAGGATACTGCTTTCAAATGGGAAGCACCGCAGCAGGCTGCGTTTGACGAATTGAAGAAGAGGTTTACCGAAGCCCCTATCCTCGCTTACCCAGATAACAATGGAGAATTTCGGTTAGAAGCAGATGCATCTGACTACGCCACAGGCAGCGTTTTGTCGATGAAACAGGGAGCTGAGTGGCATCCCATCGCTTATTACTCTCACTCTATGTCAGAGCCAGAGAGAAACTATCCAGTCACCGATAAGGAGATGCTTTCGGTGATACGATGCCTCAAAGTGTGGCGTCATTATCTAGAAGGAGCCAAGGAGTTCGAGGTCTGGAATGACCATCAGAATCTCCAATGGTTCATGACGAGGCAAGACCTCAACAGAAGGCAAGCATGATGGGCACAGTACCTGTCACGCTTCAACCTGGTGTGGAAACACAAACCGGGTCACACGATGGGCCGAGCGGACGCCCTCTCAAGGAGAGAAGATCACGCTGAAGGAATTGAAGAAGACAACAAGGGAGTCCTTGTTATTACTCCGGACAAGATCAGAAGTATGATCTCAATGACGGATGATGGGGATCTTATCAGAAGAAAAATAGAAACTGGGACGCTAAAGCTAAAAGAAACGGAAATCAATAAGCTGAACGCGGACAGTTATGAAGAGACAATAGGGGGAACGTTAGTAAAAGAAGGAAAAACGTTTGTACCAGACAAAGGAGACTTAAGGATGTTAGTGATGACGAAGCATCATGACATGCCAGTCGCTGGACACCCCGGAGCCAAGAAGACGCTCGAGCTCATATGACAAAATTACGAATGGCCTAGGATGGCCATTGATGTGAAGAAATACATCGCAAGGTGTGACAGATGCCAGCGGATGAAGCTGACGAATAGAGCTCCTGCCGGAACCTTGAAGCCACTGCCGGTACCTGGAGGACCATGGCAGGATATCACTGCGGATTTCATCACGGATCTCCCGGTTTCACATGACTTTGACAGCATTTTGGTCATTGTCAATAGATTCTCAAAAGAGGTAGTGTTCATTCCCTGCACAAAGAAGATAGACGCAGCGGAAACAGTGAATCTGTTCCTCATACGAGTCTGGATGGCTCATGGCTTACCACGGACCCTCACGACAGATCGAGGACCGCAGTTCGCCAGCAAGGTCCTGAAGTCACTTTGCGAACGCCTCAGAGTTAAGCAGCAGCTCTCCATGGCATATCACCCGCAGACAGATGGACAGATGGAGTGGATCAACAGAGATCTGCAACAATATTTAAAACTATACGTCGCTGAGTGACAAGAAGACTGGGTAGACTGGTTGCCTTTGGCACAATTCAGCTACAACACGAAGCAGCATAGCATGACAAAGAAGAGTCCGTTCGCGATCATGCTAACTTACCAACCTCACATGGGCGTTGAACCTGGAGTATCACAGGCACCAGCGATGGACGATCTAGCCGAAGAAGTCGGCAAAACACTCGAGCAGACAGCTCAGAATCTCGAAGAAGCGAGATCACGAATGAAGAAGACAGCAGATAAGCATCGAAGCAAAGCTCCCACATACAAGGTTGGAGACCTCATTCTCCTTTCCATGACAAACCTCCGCCTAGAAGGCAGAGTGTCAAAGAAGATGACGGAGCGGTTCATCGGACCGTTCAAAATCGAAAAGAAGATCAGTGACAATGCAGTTCGCCTCACGCTTCCACGCAATATGAAGATTCACCCGGTAGTGAACATCTCACGTGTGAAGCTGTATGAAGAGCCCTTATGTATTTGGGCAACCTCTATTTAAACCTCTGGCATGCACTGTTACAGACGAAGGTGATGCGGAATTTGAAGTTGACCATATCGTTGAAGCTAGATGCTGAGGACGGTCGGTCGAATATCTCGTCCACTGGGCTGGATGGGGAATCGAAGATCAGACATGGGAACCGAAGAAGAACCTTCGGAACGCCGCTGACACTATCGTGGAATTCCATGAACGAAATCCACACACACTCCGCTGGATGGAGTTTGTGGACCAGTTGGGCTTGTTCCAGCCATATCCAGAAGAGCCGACAACAGTCGTGCTATCATGGGTTTCTCCTGGTGAAAAATGTAGCCAGACACTCCCGTTCAGACGATCCTCGCCCAGCACGAAGGAACCTTCCAAAGGCACAGCATTTGCCGCTGGTTACGATGTCTACGCGAGCGAAGATGCGCTCATCCAACCTGGGTATAGATTGCCCGTAAACACGAATATCCAGATCACTCTCCCGGAGGGAACATATGGACGCATTGCCCCTAGATCAGGGTTATCTGTGAAGAGCAGCATTGACGTAGCTGCCAGTGTCGTAGATTCCGACTACCATGGGGACCTCAAAGTGGTTCTCGTCAACAACAGCAAGGAAGCCTTCGCCATCAAAACGGGCGATCGAATCGCTCAACTGCTCATCGAGCATATCTTGAACCCGAAGCTACAGGAAGTTCTGGAACTCCCAGAATCGGGTCGAGGAGAAGAAGGATTCGGGTCTACCAGAGCGTGAGCGCTCTATGACCTCGTTTTCAACCCACCTTGGATCAGCCCGGAGTTCGATCCATAGAAGGGGGGTGGTGAAACAGGCACTGGTATTTGCCCACACATCTTAACGGACTTTGTCATTTTTCCTTTCACTTTTTATCTTATCTTATCCGGCAGTTGCTGGGCATCTTATCTTATCTCGGCTAGATCCGAGATCCGACTATCTTATCTTATCTTCAGACTTCTAACCTGTGCAGCGCCTAGGCCGAGCCTAGCCCTCACAGCCATTACTTCTCTTCTAGAATGTTCTTTATGACATTATGGGCTAGACCCTATGACATCACGATGACGTCACGAACACTTATGCATACACTTGCGAATCACGCCATTATGCCCACCTATAGCATTATGCCCTCTTATCTCTACTTTCCTTTCTCGTATTTACACACGGACCTCGTGCCAAACATGTACATACATGCCAGACGTATATAAACCCAGGCACCAACCTCGATGGCTCCCCATCTTGGTTGTCCCTTGATATTCACCTTCACGAGGGCCGACCATCTCTAAGCTACTCCTTTGGTTACACCATTGGACTAGTCTTTCTCATTAGCAAAAGCTCTAGCCTCTTTGCTTTTGGACGTGCGACTCAAAGTCGGTCGCAACAATCAGTGGTGGCAACCTTGGTGGGAATGGCAGGTGTGAGAAACATAGCCTCAGTGATGTTGAGAGGGAGTAGGGGCTCGGTGCCATGTGCCATGTAGAATGGGGAATGACTGGTAGCCTTTCTGGTGGTGACATGATTGGCCCAGAAGACATGGGCAATGAGCTATGGCCATTGTGTAATGTTGCCATTACAAGCTTTGACAAGGGAGTTGCAGATGGTGCAGTGTGAACACTCAACAATCCTGTTAGTGTGTGAGTTGTATGGTGAGATATGGATATGGTGAATGTGGTACTTATTAGCAAGCCAGTCAAGTGCAGCAATGAATGGTGTGCCATTATCCATGACTATTTTCTCAAGGCCTCCCCATTAGCAGAGAGCCTCTTCAAACAAGAATGTGCTGAGAGTTTGCCCTGTTTCTGTCTTGAGCTTGCACCATTTGGGCCATCCGGTGAATGAGCAGCAAGCTTGCATGATGTACGAGTAGCCTTGAGCTGTTGGCATGTGCATGGAATTGATGTACACTTTGCGGAAGAGTGGTGCAGGCTTGGTGACAGTGGGTGGCATGATGACTTTGTTGATGGTATGTGTCTGACACTGGTGGCATGTATTGACATACCAAGCAACATCCGTGGCAAGTGACAGCCACCAGAAGTAGTTAGCAATGGTGTGTCACATGGGGTAAACACCTTTGTGTCCGAGTTGGTCATGCATGTTGTGTAAGATGCAAAGATGATTAGGGGCTGTCAGAACCGTACCTCTCTTCCTACTACCCTTTGCCCGACAGGGCCTCTAGAGCTCATCATGACTTCTGAGACTTCTCTGGTCTGGGGGGTCAGAAGTCTGGAGCAACTCTGGCAGAGTCCGGACAGTTCCAGTGAACTCCAGGGTGGAGATGTGCAAGCTGAAGGGATAAGGAAAGGTCAAAGACAAGGAAGTGGACCAGAGGTCTGAGGGACAAGGGAGAGACAGAGTATGTAGCAGAGGGGTGTGGAATCAGCACAGGACTTATGTGTTGTGCCCTTGCAGGTCTTGTTCCACATATTTGTGATTGGAGCTATGAAGGTTGGAGGTTCAGAGGGAGGTCATGTGACCAAGGGGAATGATGAAGTCCAAATCAACTCCAGGGAGCGCCCAAAGGCAACTCCTGAAGGAGAGCGAATGACATCTGGAGGATGAGGCATAGACGACTGGAGGAGTCGAAGGTCAGATGAACTTGGAGCAATAAGATGGAAGGGTTATTCTAGTCAATATTCATACTAAAGATCATACAGGATGTAACTGAACTTATATATGATACAGGGGAGTAAGTATGGAGACAAGTCCGGAGTCGGATCAGGGAGTTAAGTGGAGGCAGAGTAAAGTGATGATAAAATGAAGGGTTGTGCTCCGGAGTCAGGGAACTCTGGAGTTAAGTGAAGTAATGAAATGTAAACAGGGACAAGGGGAAAGAACCTAGGGAACAGTACCAGATGCTAACTGTTATAATTCACTCTGCAGGATGTGCTCATTGTTTCGCTCTTTCCATGTTCTGCCCCGCTTTCTCTGATTTTGTACATCAGTTCTTCATTTGTCATCAGACTGACTACCTTGATGACTCGGCAGTTTCCTTTTCCCTGTACGATATCTCAGATTACTTTGACGTTTGATCCCCGCCTTGCTTCCCTTCTATTTCTTCTGATGTTTCTGATTGATCATTGTCAATGGACAGCCTCCCTCCTTGGTAGTTCTCTTGTACTACCTTGTAGTTCCTCATCCCATAAATACCTCATCACTGCACCTGTAACTCTAGCTAGTTCTATGCAACCTACAGCATTGTTTCTAGTCTCTCTGTCGCCCACAGCAAGTGTTGTCTTGCTCCTCGTCTATTGCAAGTGTCATCTTGCTCCTTGTCCATAGCAAGTGTCGTCTTGCTCCTCGCCGATAGCAAGTGTCGTCTTGCTCCTTCTGTGTTGACACTGCCATCTAGCACTTCATTGTCAGTCTAGGACAACCCTACTTGCGTAACAAAAGAACTAGCTTGTCCCCTGGTGTCCTCCTGCCACAGAGCACCCCCCACATCCCTCCATTGTGTCAGATCCATCTCGCCCTTCCCCTCATCGTATTGCCGGTTGTGGCACTTCATCCCCTCAGCCTTGGGATAACCCTTATCAGTCATCACACTCTCCCCTGCCCAAAGGAGTGGTAAACCCAATAGCCCTTGTCCCGAGCTCCTATTTCGACCCCACCCCAGTAACCCCTGCTGAACCCAACTCAGAGAAGCGCTCCCCTTCCCTCATCAGTGTAGAAACTGCCCATACCCCACCACCACCACCGCACCACCCTCTTCCCCCACCATCTGCCCCGGCCATGACTTCCAACCCTCGCCCAGTTGAGCTTAAGGCCAGTCTCCCTGATGATTTCTCTGGAGAAACGGAGCAGGCTATCCAATGGATGAAGTCCATGAAGGCCTACTTTCACATGAATGACACCATGTACTCCGATGAGGCTTGTGTCCTCACTACCTTGAACAAGATCAGTAAGGGTCAAGGGATCCCCTTCTCTGAATCTTGATTCCATAAACTAGATGACATCACTGTTGCCTCCTCTGAAAAAACCTTCGCCAAACTTGAAGCAGACTTTGAGACCACCTTCTTTCCCTATGACACCAAAGATCGTGCTAGGGAAGCCTTGAAATGCCTTTCCCAGAAGACTGTCAAGGATAAAGGGAAAGTTGTATCGGATGGGTTCCAGGAGTTCCTCACTGAGTTCCAGAATGAAGCCGCCAAAGCCGCTATCCAGGAACAAAGCACGCTCATCGACCTCTTCAGTGATGGGCTGGATGCCAAAATTGTTACCAAAATCCTCTCCTGTGAAACTGTCCCAGACACAATTCAAAAGTGGGTAGAGAAAGCCAAACTCTTCCATACCCAACAAGTAAAGATTGATCAATGCCTAAAGAATGGCTCCTCCTCCACCC
>JBBPKG010000518.1:0-12275 GCA_038089115.1 Fistulinella cinereoalba | reverse complement strand
CAGGGTTGCCAACGGTCACGCTGACGGCGCTGTCGGCCACGACAAGGAGGACTGAATATGTCTTTTACGAGTAATTCTATGCCGTTTCGGTACAAAAAGACGATCACTACACTTTCCCTATTGGTACATCCCGTCATCGTACAGTATATAGAGCTTTCGGACAGTCTGGCCAAGCTTGATCAATCCTGATCGCCGTCTGGATCGGGGTGAGCGGTGTCAATGTGACCGCAAACACCCTCTTGGTCTGAAAAGTTGTCATCGTCTTCCCAAGCATCAAAGTCGACTTTGACGCCGGAGCCTACTTGCGGGACCCCGGCATTGCCTGTGCGGTTGGGCCAGCGTTTCTCCCGCTGCATGTCCACGGGATCGCCAGAGGCCATGGATTGCAATGACAACATGGTATACTGTGGGAGATGTCGGACACGGCCAGCCAAGAAGCAGGTCGACGTACATGGGCATCGTTGCCTGCGTTGTGGAGGTAGGTCGTGCTGACCTGGAGGTGTCTGCAGACGCGCTCGAGGGATCGCCGGTCGGCACCAGCCTCGCCCTCGAGGGCAGCAAACATGTCCGAGGTATCGACGACGAAGATGCCCTCTGTGGGGGGTGTTTCCGGGAGCATGAATGCCAGGTTGGGCAGGGGTACGTCCACGTCCTTTGACTTGAGATACTTGATGTCCTGGTTGTTGTCGTGGAAAATCAAAAAGAGGGGGCCAGCGGACTGGAGGTCGGCCAGGAGGGAGTGGATGCGGGTCTTGAAGGTTGGCTTGTTGAGCTCCTCGCTGGTGCCAAACTCGAAGCGCTGCTCGGGGGTGAGGGACGACGGGGCAAGAGGGACGAGAGGGGACATACGTCGCGGTGATTGGGGACGAAGGTGTTGGTGTAGTACCTGTGCTCCTTGACGATGAGGTGGCCCTGCTGTTCGAGCTGCACGTCGTCCTGCCAGCGGACGGAGCTCCAGCCGAACTCGGTGAGGAGGGTGTGGTCGCGGTCCCAGGCCTCGAAGTCGAGGGCGCACCAGACGCCGCGTCTCTGGGCCCAGAACGCGCGGACGCGCTCGAAGATGTCGCGGCGGGCGTTGAGGGTCGGGTCGACGCCCTTGAGACGCTTGTTGTTCTTTTCGATTTGCTGCGGGAAGGGGATGAGAGGGGTGTGCGGGGGGACGGGGGACGCACCTTGAGGGCCTTGCGGAGGGCGTCGCGGGTGGGGAAGCGGACGGAGGAGACGTGGCGGAGACTGGACTCGGTGAGGAGACAGTCGGAGTACGGGAGCGGGATGGGTCGCGGGGTGAGCTGCATGGCGTTGAGCCAGTAGCGGATGTACTCGACCTGGGCGGAGGAGAAGAGGAGACGCGACTCAAAGTTCTGGAGGGTGCCCATGTAGAGCTCGACGCCGTCGACGCCGTGCTTGTGGAGAGGGTGGTCGGGGTGGACGAGGGCGTCCTGGGCGAGGATGGCCCTGAGGGGGCCGCGATCGAGGGGATCGGGGAGGGCCTGATGCCTGGGGGGGCGTCAGCGGCGACGGGGGCGGGGCGGGGACGCACCATTCGAAGGAGATGTCCGTGTAGCGGTAGTAGCCCGTGACCACAGGCGAGACCATCTCAGCGTCCGCCACCAAGCGCGACTTCCACACTCGGAACGCCATGGCACAGACCGTCCAGAAGCGAAAACGGCACCAGCCAGACGACGCCGACGCCGACGCCCGCCCCGGCCCGTCCTCAAAGGCCCCCGCCCGCAAGTCCGCCGCCGCCGCCCCGCCCGACCCCGACCCCGCCCGCAAAAAGCGCCGCTACCGTCCCGGCACACTCGCCCTCCGCGAAATCCGCAAGTACCAGCGCAGCACCGACCTCCTCCTCCGCCGCCTCCCCTTCTCCCGCGTCGTACGTCCCCCGCCCGCCCGCCCGCCCGCCCCTCACCACCCCCCAGGTGCGCGAGATCGCGCTCGACATGATGACCGACACCAACTTCCGCATGGGCGACGCCGGCCTCCGCTGGCAGTCCTCCGCCATACTCGCCCTCCAGGAGGCCACAGAGGCCTTCCTCGTCCACCTCTTCGAGGACGCGTGCGTGCTCTCCCTCCCTCCCGCCCTCCTCTCTCCTGACACGCGTCCATCAGCAACCTCTGTGCCATACACGCCAAACGCGTCACCATCATGCAGCGTGACATACAGCTCGCTCGCAGAATACGCGGCCCCTGGGGTGGTCTTGGCTAATGTCTTGCCACAACCATCTCTCGACCCCAAGAATCTATTTGTACATTATAACATAGATGGGAGCGCAAGTATGTCGACAGCCAGAAGAAATGCGTCAATCAACCTAAAACATGGAGCATAAACGTGACTGCAAAGATGCGACGACCGACAAAATGTTCCCAAACCGTCCTGACTGACTGAAAGAGAGAAACCCGCGCGTCAACTGGTAAGAATTAAGTTAGAGATATCCGCAGTGTGCGTTGACCGCGCGCAATAACTTTACGATGGTGTATGACGATTATGACCACAGAACATGCTATGAGGGTGGGGGGTATCAAACGAGTGTGTATCCGCAAAGAATGGTGTTGAACTTGAGGGTTGTCCTGTCTTCTATGCCGCAGCCGTGCGGCGCCGCATCGGCCCAGGTGTCCCGGAGCTGTAAACACCGGACACAGGTTTCATCGACGATCTCTTCATCGAATGGTGTTCCGGTGCCGCGAGCCAGCTCGACCGTTGCGGGTTCGCCTGCGGTGTAGGCGCTTGCATAAAGACGGACGTCCTGCTCGCCCGAACGTCGTTGCTTCCCGAGCGAGGGTCTCTCGTCGTCTTCGTCAGCTTGGTAGCCTCGTCACTGGACCGCCTCTGATGCGATCCAGACGAGTGCGGGCTCGAGTTGCGACTGCTGGAATTCACCCTGTCGGAGCTGTAGTTCTTGGGGGACGTGGCAGGAGTCTGATGGGGGGAGTACTGCCCTCCTAACCCATTAAACGAGTGAGAACGCACACCAAACTGGTTCATCATGAAGGGCGGAGTAGGAGGAAGTAGCGGCATATCCATTCCATAAACCGGCACACCATTGACCATCGGGGTCACGGGCATCGGTGGAACCGGTGGCACGCCTGCCCATGCATACGGGTTGAATGAAGCCCGGGGATCATAAGGTGGATGGAGCATCATTCCTTTCCCAGAGTCTGACATCGCCGACATGCGCCTACCGACTCGCTTCCCGTCTCGCGCCCTAACGTCTTCCGACGACGCCGTGTGAGTCGAATAAAGTGACGGTGGCCGGGACAAGCTGTATTGACTTCCAGGCGTAGCCGGCATAGAACTCGACGGGGAACCATCATTAGGCGAGACAGGAGAGAAAACCAACTCGGGCGTATGCTTCTGCGGTACGCCCGACCTCCCAGCCGAGGCATACATCGAATCACGAGATGCAGAGCGGCCGCGGTCAGCAGCCCATGGGGACAACGACCCCGACTCGAGGGGACGCCCAGCGCGAGAGCCCTCACGTCGCGTTCGCGTAGCTTGTAGTTCCTCGTTATAGGCACGTTCCCACTCTTCTGCCTGTTTTTTCGATGCTTCTCTAGACCTGCGTAGTTTTTCCATCTCTATCTTTTCAAATTCCGAGCGCAGACGGTGTTCCTCCGAGACAACTTGCGACACAGTCACTGGCTGCTGCGGTTTTGGTGGCGGTTTGGTCGGGGGGCCATTCAGCGAGATGAGAGGACGTGCAGGACGTTGCCGAGGAGCGACGACCCTCGCAACTCTGTTCTCCTGCGGCGGGGCGGCTGTCTGACGATCCTCCACAGAAAGCTGTGCCGCCCGCTCGCGACGCTCCCGCTCTCCCCGGAGGAACCGAGCCTTCTCTTCCTTGCTCTTCCGAATGCGAAGAACGTAGCCCAACGGTATCTGATCGTCCTTGCCGTCATCATCTGCAAACCGGACTCCACGTTTGGGGATGGAGTCCGCAGGTCCCGGAGGTGATCCGTCACGTTGTCGCTCGGGCGACGGAGCCTTGGGCGGTGCGAGCGAGGTAGAGCCACCGTGAGGTGCGGGAGACCGTTCAACGGATGAATCTTTGGATGAGGGAGAGAGCGGCTCCGATCCCAACTGTGTCACATGAATCGCAGGAGGCTCAAGATCTACAGACATCACTTTGAGCGTCCATAGTGCCCCCCAAAGGAATGCACATACTCAATGTCAAAGGGGGCAGTGTAAACTCCGAGGGTTCCACATCCTCGTCGTTCTCGGGGAGCGTACCAGCTAGTAGTTCGATTGTCTCCGAGAATTCCAGTGCGGCCACACCGAGCTGGGACCCCGGAACGCGAGTCCGTATAATCTCGCCCGAGCCGGAACACGTCCAAAGCCCAAGCCTGTCCTCGAAGCAGGGCCGAGACACCCAGTTTGCGAGACCATTACTGTGAAGGGTGACAGCGTCAGCCGACGGGAACACGTCATTCTGGAGGTTCCGGTGAGTGTGTGCCTTTGGGGACATCTGTTTCGAAGCAAGGGACGCGATGGTCATTTCGGCGGAAGGGGAGAGACGGTCTAGGCGCCGTAGGAGCGACTTTTTGTGTAGCTCGGACTCCAATGTCTCCCGACGGCGAAGACATCGGAGATTATGGCACGAACGAGGGAAGGAGATGGCGTCCGACAATTGGAAGAGGGGAGGTGATGTAGGCTCGTGCACTAGACTGTTCACAATCATGACCCGCGCATTGGCACGCGCATTGGCACGCGCAGTGTCCGCCTGTTGAGCGGCGTGCGATGCAGTGGGAATGTTAACAGGGTTGCCGTACAAGTCATCGGAGTGCAAGGATGCATCGTCGGCTTCGTTGGAGCCGGGCTTTGGAGGGCGGAGAACGGTTTGAGATGATTGCCAAGTGCGTTCCTCGGGGTGATCGGCGACAGGAGCATTCTTTCCCCCTAACCATGACTTCCAACTGCCCTTCCTGCTAGATGTGCGTGGGAGGCCGTCATCGTCGGGGGTGCGGAGAGTAGTGGAGCCACTGGAAGAGGAGGAAGAGGAGTTGGCGAGGTCGCTGGCGACGAACGGGGGCAGGGACAGCGAGTCTGGCGGGACGGTGTGTTTTCTGGAGAGAGAGGGGAAGACGCGGGATTTCTTCTGAACCAGACGGTGTCTGGGGGGGTCGGCGGCGGCAGTGGGCGAGTCTGCCTTGTCGTTGCGCCTGGAGGCGACGAGGACAGAGGCCAGTCTACGCATCGGACCGAGGTGGTAGTGGACAAGGAAAGAGGGACGTGGACTTTCTCTAAGCTGTTTAGCGCATTACAAATGGGACTGGCGTCAAGTTGGAATGGTGACGCGCAGTGCGGCACGGCACTTGCCTACCGAATTAGCCGACAACGATCACAACGGCCGTCCACAACGTCGACGACAATGAGGCCTCGAGCATCCAGAGCGCTCAGGAGTCCTTTTCAATCGCATCAACGTGTGAATGGCTATCCGATCTCAGCCTCGCAGATCCCATCTTCCATCCCAAACATCCACACGCCCTCCCCTTAATCTGTCACCCGTTATGCCGCTTCTCGTCCCACCGCTCCAGCCGCCGCTCGTACCGCTCCAGCACCCCGCACACAAAGTCGGCCTTCACCCCGGTCCAGCGCGCGGCCCTTTCGACGATCGCGTCTAGATCTTCCGGCAGGTTTCCCAGCACGTCTTGTGCATCGTAGATCTTGTACATCTCCCCCGGCTCAGGGACGTCCAGCTTCCCATCGTTTTTCCTCGTCGATGAGAGTCCTTTTCCTCCCGGACAGCGTGGTTCGCCTCGGTTCGTATCTGCCGCCCCGCTTCCCAATGGGAAATAGTCGTCAATAGTGCGGTGTTCTATCCCCGTGTGGATTCAGTGCCACGCTTTTCTCGCACCTAACAAAATTACCCACCGTCCCTTTTCGGATCCACCAGCACCCGTTGGCAGAAATGAAGATATTCATCTAGGGCCGCATCGTTCAGGTCGCCCACACACCTGCGACGAGATTAATGCCATGACAGAAACATAGGCGTTGACAAACATAGGCACTCGCGAGCCAAACAGTCGGCTGCTGTCATGGCCTCCCGCGTGATCAGCCCCCTTGGCAGCTGCCAAGAATTCAGCCACGGCAGGCAACGCGCATCCGGCATCATCTGAGCTTCTAGGGAGCCTAAATAACATGAGGCAGGTAATTTTGGAATGCGAAGAGCCCCTCTACCTTTCTTTCCCATCTAAGCCGTACACGAGTTTGAGTACAACGATCGCAGTCGCAACAAGAGATACTTCAGCTGGCGCGTTGTCATATCTCTGCTTGTCCGGGTCACTTCTTTTGCTGGTTAGCGTCGAACCCTGGAGTGATAATTGTAGAGAAAGCACGCTTCCGACCCGCTTTGTCAAAACGTACAGCATCGCTAAACAATCATGTTAATGCTGGGAAATTTCATTTTCCACGAGAAAGCGCACGGGTGCCACCAAAACAATCGCGTACAACACGCCAAAGGACCGGAGCAGCGTTGAGTTCCGGGAGGACAATGTCAAAATTGTCATAAATTCGGCTAGCGAGACGGGAGGTAAGGCGATGCAACGTCAAAGTTTTCGGTGCATACTATATATTGTATCATTCAGCGCCAGCATGATTGATGAACCTGAGGCCTTACATGAGGAGACAACGCTTGCACAGCATGTATCGCGAGGTGGCGCGTAAGGGACAAGGGGAATGTGCGGACACGGTCAAGATACGGAAGAGTGTAAGACTCGACGGCACTAGATGGGGATCAGCTCCATCCCATAGTCGGTGAAGAGTGACCAACTCGATAAAGTCCACGTAAATGACAGGTAGCCGAATAACCCAGCACGCAAGTACAAGTATCGCGATCGTGTTCTCGGGCCGATCTGCGCGGCTTACAAAGGCACTTTTGGACGGAATCTGCGAAGTATTCCGAGCGCGAGGCCCGTCATCGGAGAACGAATCGTCTGATGAACTGATGAAAGATTCCTCTTCCGAAAGCACCGCGATTTCAGGAATGAGCATTTCCTCTTGACTTGAAGGGGGTTCAGTGCTGTCCGACGTCTCCGTGTGCCCTGCATTCTCACGTGCCGATTGACCCCTGTTCATCTGTCTGGTGTCCCTGGGAACGCACTGATACCCCTCCTGATCTCGGGCATAAAGGAGGGGTTCTGCAGGTGGTGGACTCGGGATAAGGTTAAGATGTAATGCCCACAGATCCCTGCAAATCGTCTGGCACAATGAACATGGTGTGGTCACTTCGGCAGGTATCAAAGTCAGACGCACCTCGAATTGTGGGGGAAGACTCCAGAGCTCTGTCAACGCAGCTACCTGTTCCCGAAAGAGCAGCTGGAGGCACTGATAGTAGTGGAAACGGGCTCTATCGCCACGATAGACTAGACTCTAGTAGTAAGTATACACGTTGGAGTGGTTTGAGGCTTGCGTACCTTTCGGGTCAGCTCTACTCGCCTTCTTCTGCCGATTAGACTTGAGAGTGCGTTTCTTCATTATATGTGTTCCCACATTGTCTGCTTCCTCAGACTCATTTATGTAGTGCTGCCATGTATAGTTTGAAGATGTGTCACCGAGTAAGTTGAGCAACGATCCAATCTTGCTGAACGCTTACCTCAAGAACATGCCCTTCGTCGCAGGTGACAAGGCCGATGACATTCTTCCGCCATTTCCGTGACCCACATATCAGGCATTTGCTGTGAGGCGCCATGATGGGGAATCAGGTATTTAAGTTACCACTGTCATGAGGAAGTTGTGCTCTTGGGATGCGTAAGTCACGTGACGACATATCCGATCGCGTGACCATGCGCGTGATGGCCGGAAGTTCGGATGCTTGCATAAAAATGATAAACTCCTTGCCACAATACCAGATTCCTACTACGATATTCAAGTGTCCACGACGGTGGCAGAATGAAGTTTTTCCCCTTCGTTGCCTGGCTGATGGCCATGGTAACAGTCGCGGTTGCGTGAGTTTTGCCTACAATTGAGTTTCATGAACAACTGACGAAAGTGTTCAACGCTAGATGGACGAAAGTAAGTCAGCTGAAAGGTGACTGGTTGGAAGTTTCATCTAGACTTTTCCATTTCAGGAGGACCATGAGATTTTTGACATTGTTAGTTCCTTGGAAGCTGCGGAAGGTCCGTGTTGAACATGAGTTGGGTGCCTGTTCCGAACCTGAAGATGTTGCTATGGCGTTACACAGGCAAGGGAACGACATTCTACTCTTGGTTAGATGTTCCTTCAACGGCCACCCTCGCGGAGATCAACAAAGCATACCGCAAAAAAAGTATCCAACTCCAGTCAGCCCTGTCTGCAAAAGGGATCGACATAATCGCTAATGGTATCATAGCCCCGACAAGAATCCTGGTGTCAAGGGTATTCAAGAACGGTTTTCCAGGTTGGGTGTCATTGCCAATATCCTGAGAAGCCCCGAAGGCCGCAAACGGTCTGTGTGGTTGTTTCGCATGTTTGAGGATATTGTATAGCTGATGTCGAGGACAAGGTATGATTTTTTCTACAAAAATGGCGTGCCAAAATGGCGGGGTACTGGGTACTATTACTCAAGGTTCCGACCGGGACTCGTGGTAAGTACAGTAATTATACTGTGGCGAGCGGATAGCTGTAATTCCCAGTTTAACAGACGGTATTGGTCTTTTTGGTGGTTTTGACAAGTGGGCTGCAATATCTCGTACAAAAAGTGAATTACACACGGGACCTTGAGAGGGTGCGCCGGACAATACATGACGCAAGGCTGTCAGCGTGGGGACCAAAGATGATACCATCGGAGGGACGCCGCAAGGTGAGAACGACTTGGTGTGGCGTTCTTGGCAGAAGGCTTACTGCCATGATAGGTGAAAGTCAACCTGGGCGGTGGTCCACGAATTGACGAAGAGGGCAATGTTGTACCTGGGAGGATGGTTGATATGGTTGTTGATGGCAACGACGTTTTTCTTGTAAGCCAGCCCATACTAGAAGGAGACAGATTAATGGATGATTGTATTAACAGTGCGATGGGCCAGCGACGCATTTGCTTGACGAGTCATCGGCCGTCCCTCCGGCGATTTCACGGACGTGGTTCGTGTCCCTGGTGGCTGGGCTCGTACGGAGAAAGCAGGTTGAAGAGGAAGCAGTGGAAGAGAGCGGAGAGGATAGTGGACCCGGTGAAGGCGGTAGAGTGACGGCTGGGAAACCTGCACCGGCAAGCAAGACGGGAGGGCGGCGACGGCGAGCGGTGAGAAAGCGGTAAGACATAGACGCGGGGAAATAGACTTTTTTTTCTTCCTTCCTTCCGCTTCTTCAGCCCATGGGTGCATTATGTATGTCACGCGGATCCCGGAAAGAGTGAGGTTTGTTGACATCTATGTGATGATTTCTGATTGGTCGATAAGAATGCGGAACTCGGTCACCCCAACAAATGTCAACAAACCTCAACGCCCGACAGCATTTAAAGCGCGGCCTTGATACCACTGCCTCTCGTGGTCTCCCAGATGTCTTCCTCTCAATACACTTACCGCAACGATCTCCTCGCCCCTTACCTCGCCCTCCCGCAGGGCGAAAAAGTTCAGGCAGAATGTATGTTGCCTGATTACCATCCAGCTCTTTTTTGCTCAGATCTCCCCAGATGTTTGGATCGATGGTGACAACGGTCTTCGCTCCAAGACTACGGTCAATCCACGCCCATTTCACTGCATCCATTTTGTTGACATCGTCCACAGACCGTCACCAAGAAGGTCACTGACATTGGCCAGCTCCGCATCTGGGACTTCGATGGCTCCTCCACTAATCAGGCGCCGGGCAACGACTCCGATGTTTACCTTCGCCCTGCCGCGATCTTCAAGGATCCATTCCGTGGCGGTGACAACATCCTTGTCCTAGCAGAGACATACAACAACGATGGTACTCCGAACAGGACGAACCATCGTCACCACGCTGCCAAGGTTATGGAGCTCGCCAAGGAAACCGTGCCCTGGTTTGGCATCGAACAAGAGTACACGCTCTTTGATGCCGATGGTAACACTCCTTTTGGATGGCCAAAGGGCGGCTTCCCTGGTCCCCAAGGTCCTTATTATTGCGGTGCAGGTATTTCATCTTCCCCTACCCTTATGCTATTTTCTGATGATCTTCTCAGGAACCGGAAAGGTTTTTGCTCGTGATCTCATCGAGGCTCACTACCGTGCTTGCCTTTACGCTGGTGTAAATATCAGCGGCATCAACGCTGAGGTGATGCCCGCCCAGTGGGAATTCCAGGTTGGTCCATGCGAAGGCATTTCTATGGGCGATCATCTCTGGATGGCACGTTACCTGTTGGTCCGCATCGCCGAGCAATGGGGTGTCAAAGTTTCCTTCCACCCTAAGCCTCTTGAGGGCGATTGGAACGGCGCCGGTTGCCACACCAACTACAGCACACTCGCTATGCGTGAGCCAGGAGGAAGGAAGCACATTGATGCAGCTATCGAAAAGCTCTCGAAGCGTCACAATGAACACATTGCTGTCTATGGCGAGGACAACGAACTCCGTCTCACAGGTCGTCATGAGACAGGCCACATTGGCGCCTTCAGCTCCGGCGTCGCCAACCGTGGTGCATCCATTCGTATCCCGAGGCACGTCGCTGCTCAGGGTTACGGCTACTTGGAGGATCGTCGCCCGGCTTCTAACATCGGTATGTCTTTTGTTTTCGGAATCCTTCGTATCGTTGATTGTGTTTACAGACCCCTACCGAGTGACAAGCATCATCGTGGAAACCACTTGCTTGGACAAGTGAGGCGGTGAACTTTTTGTGTACAAAAACGTGAAGGGAAGCAGAGGGCAATATTATCACTATACCAACGCACAGATGCTACCTTGCAGCTCTACGTAGCCTCCGTGGATCATGGCACTTTGTGGTACGGATGTGGTAGACTATAGCTTTGTGTCGCGTGCCTTTGGAACCCATGGTGAGAATCCTAGACTGTTCAAGTGTTTGAACCCAAATGAATCGTCTATGGAATCTGGTACATTGGCCGATCGAGATATACGATCCATGATCCATGATCCATGACGGTCCGCAAGCTGCTGATGAGTCGCGTGCCTGCATCTTGTCCAATCGGGTCAGCTCCGGGTGGCTGCGCGATCTCTAAGATGGCCTGTATCAGCAAAAGTGCAAATTTATTGTAAAGGTTTATAATTGCATAATAAGGCTACTCTTTGACATCATTGGATATAATTGACGTATTCCTTCTTGGCAGACATTATAATACCTTATATCGTTGTTCGTCATTGGGTATTTGAACCCATTTCCAACCCATGTCCATAATGATTGTGAAGAAGGACCAGAGTTGCCATTTACTCGTACATGATTTGGAATAGTTGTGTCTTGCTCATCCATTTCTTGCAGCAAGCATTGCTGCTGGCCATGCACCATGTAGCTTGGTTGTGCAATCATGTGGCAGCCCAGTCAGTCTGATGGGTCTCAGTAATGGCTATCTGTATGATATGGATTGGTCAAAATGTTACCACCCCATGATGAAACCAAACCAAAAATTGAGAATATCACACAGTTACAGATTCAGAGAAGATAACTAGGACTGTATTCAGAGCTACCTATCATAACAGGAAATACCTAATTTACGCTACAATACGAAGCTAGTAAACCAAGAGAAACTATGTCGACCCTTAGTACCAATCTCTTATGGGACCTCACGCCTGCGACTCTATGTGCACCAGCAATGCACTCGCCATTCACACAGACAGAGCAGGGTAAGAGAATATAACTTACCTTTGGAGTATTAGTCTATTAGTCTATTACTGTACTGTGTACGGTCAGTATGACGGTGGCATGCATGACTTACAGTACCTGGCTGAAAGAGCAGCGAGAAGGCAGCTTTTTATAAGCTGACCAAAGGCCAGCCGCCAACTATCTGTTTGGGCAGTTGGCGGTAAAAATTTCCGAGTCACGGAGTCTCTCCGGTAGCTTTGTTGTTGACGTGCTAAGCCATAAATAGTATTGGCCACGTAGTCAGCATTCCTATTATAGTTTAAGCTGCCTTGCAGCGCTCGCCCCAAGTTCTTCTGTACTAAACAGCCAACAGCGGGCCAGGTCGAGCCATGACTGCTATTATAGTGGCTTGCCGTACATTGTATAATTGTGTGAATGAACTTAACCATTATTTGGGATGTGCACATGTGACTCATGAGTACTTGAGGCCTGCCGCCCAAGTGCTGCTTGTGTGTTTGGCTCAGGCTGGGCATGGAGGACGAGGATGGGCTGTTGCTGCTGTTGGAAGTGCAGTCAACGAAGCTCACGGTCAACAGCACAAT
>JBBPKG010000517.1:0-19788 GCA_038089115.1 Fistulinella cinereoalba | reverse complement strand
GGACAACCAAGATGGGGACCATTGAGGTTGGTGCCCGGTATATATACTCATAGGCATGTATGTACATGTTTGGCACATGGTCCGTGCGTAAATACAAAAGAGGAAAGAAAAGATAAGTGGACATAATGCTATAGGTGGAATAAAGGGTTAGGGCATAGGGTGTATGCGTAAGTGTTGTGATGTCATGATGAAGTCATAGGGTCTAGCCCGTGATGTCATAAAGAACCGTCTAGGTTCGGTCTAGAGTAGAAGCAATGGCTGTAAGGACTAGGCTCGGCCTGGGTGCTGCACAGGTTAGAAGTCTGAAGATAAGATAAACGGATCTTGGATCTAGCCGAGATAAGATAAGATGTCCGGAACTTGCTGGATAAGATAAGATAAGATAAAAAGTCAGAGGAAAAACGATGAAGTCCATTAAGATGTGTGGGCAAATACCTGTGCCTGTTTCAGCGACTAGACGAAGGCATCATCTCAACTGGATTGGCAAGAAGACTCCTTGAAGAGCAAGGAAGACATCTCCCAGATCGATATCTCCTAGATCCCGCTACCCCCCAACCCTTATCCACACGACTTCCTGCCCGACCATCCCCCTCATCCTTCCCCGCCCACCCCCACAGAGAATCCACCAGTCAAGGAAGACTCCGCATCCCTTCCCCTCTCCCTCCCCTCGACCCAGATATCGAAATGACCGACTCACGAGCACATACTAGCGAGCTCAAGGCAGGCCTCCCTGACGACTTCAGTGGAAAGCCAGAACATGCCAAATGGTGGACAGCGGCCATGTCGGCCTACTACGAGATGAATTCTGGCATCTACTCAGAAGATGCCAAGATAGCTACTGCTCTAAACAAAATGAGCAAGGGGCTAGGACTGTCGTTCGCAGAATCTTACTACGAACAAATGATGGGAAAAACAATCCCAATCGATCAACAAAACTGGACTTCCTTCGTCAAAGAAGTAAGAGACACCTTCTTCTCCAAGGATGGAGAAAAGGAAGCACAACGAGAACTTAGGAAACTAGCAATGCCCTCCGCTCGACACCCTACTCTTGAGCAGCTGGAACATTTTATCTCCCAATATCGGTTGCTCGTAGCCCAAGCAAAGGATGTTTCTGAAGGAACCAGATGCGAGATCATCGCAGCAGGACTCCACCCAGATTTAATAGAATGAATCACCTTCTCAGGAAAGAAGCCTGAAACCCCAGACACATGGATCGATCGCGCCAGGGAAACCTTCAGAGCAATCCAAAGGGCTAAGGATATCAGAGAAAGAAAATACATTGCCCCAGGAAGAACTAGAGATCCAAACGCTATGGACGTCGATGCAATCCAAAGGGCTAAGGATATCAGAGAAAGAAAATACATCGCCCCAGGAAGAACTAGAGATCCAAACGCTATGGACATCGATGCAATCCGGCTATCCCCCACTGAGCGAGCCTGCTATATGCGTGAAAACAGGTGCTTTATCTGTCATAAGATCGGATGCAACACCAGAAACCACCCCAACCATCCCCGACCCAACCAAAACAAACCTCTCCCCTGAATCCCACAAAGGGAACAGACCTGTACCACCGAAACCATGGAAAAGGACGAGGTGGACGAGTATATCAGAGAGATAAAAGGAAAGAAAGGGGTAAAGAAGGACGAAGTCCTCAGAGTACTCAAGGAATGCTTTGCAGATGAAGAAGAAACCATTGCCCGCATCTCCACCAAGGATTTTTAGAAGGGGAACCTGCCACAGCGTCAGGAACCCCAGAATTTCTCTCTGTACTAGTATCCTCCGAACAAAGGTCAATAACAATCCCTATTTTGATCAACGTTCCAGAAAGAGAAACCGCTGAAACGGTAGAAGCCCTTGTGGATTGCAGAGCAACCGGAAACTTCATTAGCAAGAAAATCGCCAGACGATTCTCCTTCCCCCTCATCCCACTCAAGAAACCCTGACAAGCCATCAATGCAGATGGAACCACGAACGCCAAAGGGGTTATTAAATACCAAACTACCTTGGATGTCACCACGGACAGAGTCCCCACCCAACACCAATTCCTAGTGCTAGGAAGCGAGAAACATGATGTGATCCTAGAGATGAATTGGCTCAAAAAAGTTAACCCGATGATCGACTGGACAACCAATACCCTCTCAATACCAAAGAAATCCAACCCCCTTGAGCAAAGATATCTACTAAGATACCTTGAAACCAACAACAACAACATGATCGAAGAAATCAGGAAGACGACCCTCAGCACTACCATTGCCCAGGAAACTGGAAGGATTGGGGAAACCCTCCCATCAAAATTTGCCAAATACTTGTCGGTATTCTCAGAAGAAGCAGCAGACTCCCTACCATCCACCAGAACTCACGATCATCAGATCAATCTCCAAGAAACCTTCTCCCCCAGAAGAGCCAAAGCCTACCCCCTGAACCCTACTGAAGCTAAGGTATGCAAAGAGTTCATCGATGAGCACCTCCACAATGGGAAAATACAACCAAGTAAATCCCCCCAAGCGTCCCCCTTTTTCTTCGTCCAGAAAAAAGATGGTAAACTCTGTCCCTGCCAAGATTACCGATACCTGAACTCACATACCATCAAGAATGCCTACCCCCTCCCACTCATCGGAGATCTCATCGATCAGCTCAAAGGCTCATCTATATTCACCAAAATGGATGTACGATGGAGATACAACAACATGCAAATCCACCCAGATGACCGGTGGAAAGCAGCCTTTATCACCCCATTTGGACTCTTCGAACCCACCGTAATGTTTTTCGGGTTGTGCAATTCCCCTTCCACCTTCCAGGCATTCATAAATGATGTCTTCGCTGATTACATTGCCGAAGGATGGCTTATCATCTACATGGATGATCTCCTGATCCACTCAGACAACCAAAGCGATCACGATGAACAAACCCGAAAAGTATTGCAGCGAATGACCAAACAACGCCTCTACCTCAAACTCTCGAAATGCTTCTTCGATCAGACACAGGTCGAATATCTAGGAATGATTGTAGAAAAAGGATCGGTCCATATGGACCCAGGAAAACTAGATGCCATCAAGGAATGGAAATCACCTACTGGGGTAAAACAGGTCCGATCATTCCTCGGATTCTGTAACTTCTATTGGAAGTTCATCCCTAACTTCTCCTATATCACCCGACTGCTCATTGACTTAACAAAGAAAACCCATTCATTCACTTGGGACCAAGACCAGGAAACTGCCTTTCGACACCTTTAGAAACTCTTCCTTGACCAACCTGTCTTGCTCATGCCCAATACAACCCGACCCTTCTTCGTTATGACTGATGCCTCCCTTACTGCAACTGGAGGAGTCCTCATGCAGAAGGATTCAAACGGCGATCTCCACCCCTGTGCATACCAATCCTCCATCCTCTCCCCTGCAGAAAGAAATTATGACATCTATGATAAAGAACTCCTAGGGGTTATCTTAGCACTCAAGGAATGGAGACACTACCTCCAAGGGACCGAACATTTAGTCATGATCCTCACAGATCACAAGAACCTCCTATATTTCAAGGAACCCTGCAAACTATCCCGTCACCACACCCGATGGCAACTATTCCTCCAAGACTTCAATCTATCCTTCCACCACTTATCAGGCACTTCTATGAGACCAGCCGATGCCCTCTCCTGCAAGGATGAAGTAGATACCTCACACGACAATGCTGACACCACCCTCCTCCCTGATGATCTTTTCATCAATGCAATCAACGTCGCCCTAGCCCAGAAAATTGCTCTCTCCTCCCCCTCCGATCCCTTGGTTATCAAGGCACTTGATGCCATGGCCTCAGAAGACTCTTTATTTCCCCATGCCCACCCCAAAGATTGGCAATTCATCAACAATTGCCTCTACTTCCAGGAATGATTATACATTCCCCCCGATCAACGGCATGATCTAGTCTCCTCCATCCACTCCTCTCCTGCTGGAGGACATGGCAGCCACCTCCGCCTTCTTGATCTCCTGTCTCGTGACTACTGGTGGCCTGGACTGTCCACCTTCATCTGCTGCTTCATCCACGGTTGTGCCACATGTCAGGCCAACAAGACCAACACCCATCCTACCCTCCCCCCCCTTTCCCCTGTTCCCTCCTTCGCCACCCACCCCTTCTTCCTCATTTCCATCGATCTCATCACCGGCCTTCCCCCCTCTGACGGTTTTGACTCAGTCATGGTCGTGGTCGACCATGGGCTTACAAAGGGGGTAATCTTCGCTCCTTGTACCAAAGACATTGATGCAGCAGGGGTTGCCCAACTCTTTTTCTCCAAAGTCTTCCTCCAATTTGGACTGCATGACAAATGTATTTCTGATCAAGGACCTCAATTTACCTCAGCATTTGCCTTAGAACTCTCCCAACTCCTACAATACGATGTAGCCCTTTCTACCGCCTATCACCCCCAAATAGACAGCGCAACTGAAAGAGTTAACCAGGAACTCGAGACCTACCTCCACATCTTCTGCGAAGGAAGACCTGACAAATGGCATACGTTCCTCCCCCTTGCGGAATTCCATCACAATTCCTCCCAACATTCCTCCACCAAACACTCCCCATTCTTCCTAATGATGGGATACGAACCCAGAGCCTACCCCTGAATTGGACAAACATTTATCCCCGCCCTAGCAAATAGATTACAAACTCTGGAAAAAGTCAGGGACGAAGCCCTGGCAGCCCGAAACCTCGCTGCTCAGAGAATGAAGGATTGGATCAAATTGACCTTCAAACCGTGGAAGATCGGAGACCAAGTATGGCTTGAAGGAAGGAACCTTCACACCCCTTACCCGTCTAAGAAACTCGCCCCCAAAAGAGAAGGCCTGTTTATGATCACAAAGGTCTTATCACCCATAACCTATGAACTCTGCCTTCCCCCCACCTGGAAAATGCACAATGTCTTCCATGCCTCCCTTTTATCTCCATACCTAGAGACATCGGAACATGGACCAAACCACAATCAGCTACCTCCTGACCTTATCTCTGGAGAAGAACAATATGAAGTGGAACAGATAGTGGCGCATCAGGGATCAAAAAACCTGTCCTATCTGATCTGATGGAAAGGATACCCCTCTTCCGAAAATACCTGGGAACCTGAGCGAAATCTAATCGGGGCGAAAGCCCTCATATGGGCTTATAAGAAAAGACATCGACTCTGATCCCACAACCAACCACCCCCAGTTAAAAAAGATGTCGACCACCAACTCCCCTTCCTTATCCCCTATCATCATTAACAATGAGGCATACCCTACCATTGAAGACCGCCGCACCCCCACTCCTATCCCCCTCCCATTCCTCGCCTTCCAGGTATTCCCCATCAGCACCATCCTTTCCCTCTTCACCACCATCCTCGAATCCGCTTCCACCAGCAATGCTCTCGAAGACATTCCAGCCTTCACCACCTCCATCACCCTATACTGCCTCACCAACTCCTACCTGCGATATGTCACCCTACAAAACTATGTCGTCGATCCGGACAACCATAGAATCTTCTCCCCCCAGCTCTTCGAGCATGTACTCGCCATGCGAGATAGTTTCCTCTTCTCTCTCTGGGACCTCAGGTTTCTCGACATCGTCCGCGAAATACCCCCTGTCTACCTCTACCCCATCGTACGAAATTTCGTCCAATCCCTCGCCCAACCTGGAAGAGATGAATGGGCCCACCTCCACTCCACCCACCCCGAGATCACAGATTTTGCGCGACCTGAAGGAGGCTCTTGAACAAGATATAACCCGTATGCTGGAGGGGATGGAACAGACCCCAGCACTCGCCCTACTGCGACGATGCCTTGCAACTCGATTCCTTCAGGGAGAGTCCCCACTCCCACTCCCTCCTCCATCTCCTCAGATCAGGAGAATAGTAACCCTAGACCCCGAAACGCCGGTACTGGCATACCCACTCGTTCCCTCATACCTGGGAAGCCCACTCAGCCAACGCAGTGATCTCAGCGACGCTGACAGCAATGGAGTCACACCATATACCAAGCGCCTCTCTTGGATATACATGGCCAGGGGCATTCCAGAGCCCGACACCCTCCTTGCTGGGAATGCAGAGAACGATCCCACCTCCGACGACACTGTCCTCAACTCATTTGTCTGCACTGCCTGCATGCCGCCCCAGGGCATCTCCCCGATTCCTGCCCACATCGACCCCTCCCAACTCTCCCGCGAGTCGACTTCGATTCCAACTATGACCCCACCGGATATGGAGTCAATGCAGATTATGCTTGGGACTGATGAGGACAATCAGTCATACGACGGGGGTAATGATACAGTTTTCCCTATACTTATCGGCAGGTTCAATGAGGCCTTAGAGCCAGAGGAGCTGGTAGTTATCCCATATACCGACGACATTCTCATTCGTCCCCTTAACCGGGACCAGCGCTTTTAGATGTACCATAAACGGTTTGTCCCATTCCTGTACTTTTACTTATCTCCCCACCTCATGTTGATGAGGGCTATGTCTTCCATTCCATCTATTCTTGTTATCTATGGACAGCTACCCCACTTCCGGGCTTACACTGCCCCATCCCCTAGTATAAATACTTAGCTGCATGTACCATAGCTCTCTAGCTAGATCTACACTTAACCAGCCTATTTCTTGCCCAAGGGATCTCTCTAGAGTGAGACGGAGAATCTCTTTAGCTCAGACTCACACTCTACTGTGTTGACAAGCTACACCAGAGTGCTCGCTATCCTTGTGCAAGGAATCACTAGCATTCCCCATACAAGTGTCTACTTTGACCAGGAGATGGCCGATCTTTGATACTTGTAACAATAATATTGACAGCATTACTGATCATTTACTAGTTTTTCTGTTCTCCCAGTGCTATCATTGGATGGCATACTGCACTGCGATATTGTCGAAGGCTCCTTTTGTACTGACATGTTTATGCAGTTTATCGAATCACTCCTCAGTCAGATGCAGCCTTACCCTGCAGCAAATTCGGTCATCGTCATGGATAACTGCAGGATCCACAAACATCCTGACATTTTGCAGCTCATTCACTCAAGGTAACATACATTTCAGTGATCTTTTTGATGCGAATATTGGCTAATTCCATTTATTTAACAGGGGAATGCGATGTGAGTTTTTACCACTGTATTCACCCGATCTGAACCCTATTGAGCTAACCTTTTCAGCCATGAAGTACCATTTATGACGAAATGGTGACTACACTTGTTTTGCAATGACGGAGCTATCAGATTGTGATGTCTATGTTACACTACTTAGAGCGCTGAGCCTGGTCACACCGGAGGACACCTTTGGCTGGTTTTTGCATTGTGGATATGTCTAGTAGTGTTGTCTGTAACCAAAAATTGTATGTCATCGCCATGAGGCTCGCTTACTGCAACAAAATTTCACCCTTCAGTTGCTGATTTACTTGGTAGCAAATCTTCATGTCGTTGTCCAAGAGGCGCAAGAAGGCAACATCTCAGAAAGCAAAGTGTACTTCCAAATCGGCAGCGCCTGTGACTGATGTCAAAGGAATTCCAGCAACGAATGTTGAAGGTATGCTTCATCTCTACTCTTGTAAACGACTGATTTTTCACATTTCATAGGCACAACTGGTAGGAAGAAGACTGCAGCATGTGCTCCCTGTCACAAATGCAAGACCTGCTGTGAATTCACAAATGGAACTGTGTCTCCATGCTTCAAGTGTGTTGCAAGCAATTCAGCTGATGTGTGCATCCCTACGATTCAAGACGACAATGGTCACCCAGCTGCTATTGATCCTGTGGCCGGTGGCATGAAATGTCCACCCTCTCGAAAACATAGCAACTCAGAGGTGCCATGCTCTCCTCCACCGCCACCATCCAAGCAGGCTCATGCATTCCACTCAACATCCCAGCCTCCCAGCATGCAACAGCATGGTCCCACAACTTTCAGGTCAAAACAAAGTCAGTCATTGGAATCAAACACTCAGTTGCTCGCACCGATTGATGAGACAGAAGAAGAAGAAGATATTTACCAAACGGTTAGTGAGACGCCAGAAGACTTTCTTTACAGCGTCTTGTCAGCAAAGACACTCAAGCATGATTTTATTGGAATGGACGACAATGGAGGGGGGAGTGATGACGAAAGCAACAAGTCTAGATCTAGCATAGGAGATAACTGTGATGATGCAGATGGTAGCTCAGGCCTGGGCTTGAAACACCATGATCTACCAGGTATGCAATTTTGAGCTAATCTACATGCACATATATATTTACTGATAGCACTACCAGATCATGGCTTTGACAACAACAGTGAGTCGGACTCTGACGAGTCGATTTTTGCCAAAGTAAGTAATGCCAAAACTCAATATCAGATGCTAATGGATTTCACATGAAGGCAGCAGAATATATGCAATGTATGCAACCTACCAAAGCAGCGGCTACTAAAAAGATCAAGGCCACTCAAGCCCCAAGTCGACGCAAAAACATGGTGCCCAAGCCTACTGCTATTGCCGCTTCATCAGACTTGGAACCAGATCCTCAGACATGCGGTACGTCTTTTTATTTGTTGGTCACAATATGAATAACATTTGCACATGAATAGTTTTCCAAATTTCATGCACTGCTCGACAGCCAGGGACAAACGTCAATGTTCTGTTTCAGATCTCGTCCAATCTAACGCACGATGAGGTCTGCGACAAAGTTGCATCTAAACTCAACTGTTATGCAAAGGAGGTGTGTCTCAGATACTGCCTCGACACCGATAAAGTCAAAGATGGCAGTACATCAATTGCCTCAAACGAAGAATTCAACTGCTTCATCTCTGATACAGTTTTCCCTATACTTATCGGCAGGTTCAATGAGGACTTAGAGCCGGAGGAACTGGTAGCTATCCCATACTACGACGATCTTCTCATCCGCCCCCTTAACCAGGACCAATGCTTTTAGATGTACTATAAACGGTCTGTTCACTTCTGTACTTTTACTTATCTTTCCGCCTCATGTTGAAACGGGCACAGGTATTTGCCCACACATCTTAACGGACTTCATCGTTTTTCCTCTGACTTTTTATCTTATCTTTGATCTTATCTTATCCGGCAAGTTCCGGTCATCTTATCTTATCTTATCTCAGATAGATCCGAGATCCGTTTATCTTATCTTCAGACTTCTAACCTGTGCAGCGCCTAGGCCGAGCCTAGTCCTCACAGCCATTGCTTCTACTCTAGACCGAGCCTAGATGGTTCTTTATGACATCATGGGCTAGACCCTATGACATCGCGATGACGTCACGAACACTTATGTGTACACCCTATGCCCATACCCTTATGCCCACCTATAGCATTATGCGCTCTTATCTTCTATTTCCTCTTTTGTATTTACGCACGGACCGCATGCCAAACATGTACATACATGCTTTCGAGTATATAAACTCGGGCTCCAACCTCGATGGCTCCCCATCTTGGTTGTCCCTTAAAATTCTCCTTCATGAGGGCCAACCAACACTAAGCTACTCCTTTGGTTTCACCATTGGACTAGTGTTTCTCTCATCGGTATAAGCTATTGGACTAGCCGCTTTACCTTTGGACATGTGACTCAAAGTCGGTCGCAACATAACAACCAAGATCATTGCCTCGCTCCGACGTCGCCACCATCACTGCATGTTTGAAGAGAAGGACGCATAGAAGGACTCTCCATATCTAACCCCTTGCGAAGCGTAAAGAAGTACGCACCCCCATCTAACGTTTAACCTCACTAGCCGGTAGCCTGTTTCGTCGACTTACTCGCATACTTGGTAGTGTCTGGATATTTGGCAAGGAGGGTCTTAGGTGGTGTTCGAACTGGGCTTTCGAATGGAACCGTGGTGAGGACAGAGAGTCACCCAGAAGAAGAGAGCATAGAAGATGTATTGACACTGTCCGGCTTCAGCGTCAAAGCCGTTTTTCCTACATCAGCACCCTGCTCCCGCTCGCAGTCGCTGTGACAAGAAGCCCAAGCAGACCCCCCCAGATACCAGGGGTTCCATTTCTCCTTCGACGACCTAGAACCTCTCCAGTACCCCACCGAGGAAGAGGCACAAGCGGACGCAGAGTGCCTGCTCCAGAGGTTGATTGACAGCTCCGACGAAAGAGGGCTGAGAGAGATTTATGAGGACGAGCAGCGGAAAGAAGTTGAGCGGCAGGTAGAAGCTGAAAGGAGAGTAATTGGTCCCGTTAGAAGGAAGCGGACCAGACGGGCATACGAAGCCAACCCAGTGAAGAAGCGCAGGGAGTCTTGGCTTGAAATTCTTCATGAGAACGAAGGCGAGGAAATACAGACGCCTTATCTATGGCCATGACAAAGCCGTCTCGAACCTAGACGTTACATCGCGAGTACTGGTAGATTCCAACGCGGTGCACACCCCATCCCCATCCACAACCTCCCTCCATTGTATCCTATCTTTAACCCGTACTTCCCTCCCCCTCATCATTGAAATACATCAGAGATGTCGTCATCGGGAGTTCAGGAATGGGATCAGATGAGTGATGCGGAGCAACTAAACCATCTTGCACTGCTGTTTAACAATCAGAGCGCGAAGATCCAATGCCTTGAAGAAGATAAGGCAATCGGCGAAGCAGCCATGAGGGTGATGGAAGCCCAGCTCATAGATGCGCAACAGAAGGTGCAAGAAGCGGAAGATAGAGCTAGGGAAGTTCTACGATTAGGCACCTGGGCCAATGAAGGAGGCCGCCCAACACAGGATGCCACGCAACATTTCGCAGGACTTGCAGGAGGGTCCAAGGTCGAAATATTTCACAAACCAGGATTCTACTATGGCGGGAAGGCCAAGTTCGAAGAATGGTGGATTAAGATGCAGTCCTACCTCGACTGCAATGAAAAATTGTTCTTGTATACACAGGGAGGAAGCCCTACGAGATATCCGAAGTTCAAGCCACGCGTCTTCGTGGTCTTGTCAAGGCTCAAAGGAGTCAAGGGTGGCAACTACGCCCTTAATGAGTTAAGAAAGTTGCACAACAGTACCCAAGGGTACACCACTTGGCAGGAGTTTAAGGGGATCATAGAGGATCTCTTCAGGCCAGTACTTCAGGAAGACTGGGCCACAAAGCAACTCTCAAGGTGTAAGCAAGGCACCCGAGATATCGACACCTTCCTCGCTGAGTGGACAAAGCTGCACACCCAGGCAGACCCGGATGATCGCATGGGGGTAATGTTCCTCAAAGGAGGATTGAAGAAGACGATCGTGGAGGAGATCTACCGCCAGAATCTCCAAAAGACAACAGTCTTCGAAACGATCGAAGTGGCGTGCGCCATAGCAAAGGTGCAAGAAGCGTTCCATATCAACACGGGTGCAACGTCCTGGGATGACGCTAAAAGCACCAAAACCCATAACGCTAGGGCCAGCCAGAAGGATCCACCTCAGAAGGGGGGTAAAAAGAATGCCCCCGGAAAGACGTTCGAAGGTGGCAGCGGGGGAACCACTTGCTACAACTGTGGCAAAGAAGGCCACTTCACAAAGGACTGTAGAAGTCCAAAAAAACCCTGCCCCGAGTGCAAGTGGCTCGGAGGCCAGCACAAAAGGGAGTGCTCAAAAGGAGGCTCTCGCAAGGCACGAGCGGCAGAAGTAGCTGACGTGTCAGAAGAAGAAGAAGCAGAGGAACCTGAGCAAACAATGGGTTCAGACCCCTTCGCTGACATCCATGGCCTAACAAGAAAACAGCTCAAGGAGCACTTTAAAAATAAGTATCAGAAGCAAGCAGTGGATCGGAATGGGAAGGGAAAAGGGAAGGCGGCCTGATCGAACTGGGTGATAGCGCCGTGTCTGACAATTTCAGATACTTGTCATGTAGGACTAACTATTACGATGTACTTACCTCATTAGAAATCAAAGGTGATACAGCCGACGAGTGCCAAGAGGCGACCCTAGAGGGGCATGGCCGGGGCTGTATAACGCCGGTGCTTAATTCCTCTTCACAAAAGGAAGTAAAAATATTGACAAAACCTACTGACGAAGAAATCCCAGATTATATATTCATGAGAAGTTGCTCCCACAAGCGGGAGATATTACTAACACTACAGGTGGCTCCTTCAAATGCCAAGAAAAACCTTGCAAAAATAGAAGCGCTCCTGGACAGCGGAGCAAACGAAGTCTTCATCGATCGGACGTGGGTCGAGAAGTGCGGTTGGGAACTCAAGGAACTTCCCCAACTGATCCCTGTGTTCAATGTAGACGGCACCAAGAACAGCGCCGGAAGTATCACTCACATGGTGGAATTACTGATGGACTTTCTAGGACACCGAGAAAAGGTGATCGCGGAAGTCACCAACCTGGGAAAGAACTCCCTCATTGTCAGGTACAGCTGGCTGAAGAAGCACAACCTGGAGATAGATTGGCGAGAAGGCACGGTCAAGATGACGTGATGCCCGTGAAGCTGCCTCATGCTACAAGACAGAGGAGCACATATCACCACCATGGAAGAAGAAGAGCAGGACGATGCATGGGATGCCTATTACGCACGCGCAGCTATCGAGAAGATCGACAAGAAGGTCGACATGACACTAGAAGAACTCGTGCCCAAGCAATACCACAAGTTTGCAAAGGTCTTTTCAAAGGGAGATAGCGAAAGGATGCCGTTGCAGAAACCATGGGATCACGGGATAGATCTCAAGGAGTTGTTCAAGCCGAAGAAGGGCCACATTATCCCGCTGAGCACCGATGAACAGAAGGAAGTCACAGCGTTCATAGACGAACAGCTGAGGAAGGGATACATTCGACCCAGCAAATCACTTCAGACGTCACCAGTATTTTTCATGCCTAAGAAGACGGGCGACAAGAGGATGGTACAGGATTACCGATACCTCAACGAACATATGGTGAAGAACAACTACCCACTGCCGTTGATCTTGCAGCTGGTCGACAAGCTCAAGGGAGCGAAGTTGTTCACAAAAATGGACCTCAGATGGGGTTACAATAACATTCGAATCAAAGAAGGAGACGAATGGAAGGCAGCATTTGTATGCTTTAGAGGGGCCTTTGAACCACTGGTTATGTTCTTTGGTCTATGCAACTCACCTGCAACGTTC
This sequence comes from Fistulinella cinereoalba, assembly GCA_038089115.1. NCBI lineage: Eukaryota > Fungi > Basidiomycota > Agaricomycetes > Boletales > Boletaceae > Fistulinella > Fistulinella cinereoalba. Next base: position 6,768 of record JBBPKG010000517.1, on the reverse strand, counting down.
CAGGCGATGATGAATGAAATCTTCGCAGACATGGACAACGTGGTTGTCGTATATATGGACGACCTCCTTATCTTCACAAAGACAGAAGATCAAGAAGAGCATGACAAGGTTGTGCTAGAAGTTTTGAGAAGGCTCGAAGAAAATGACCTTTTCGTAAAACTGGAGAAGTGTACCTTCTCGGTAAAAGAAGTCGACTTCCTGGGGATGGTCGTAAATCAGAAGGGGATCACGATGGACAAAGCCAAGGTCCAAGCGATTCTAGAATGGCCCGCACTGAAGACAGTGAAAGGAGTTAGAAGCTTCCTAGGGCTCGCCAACTTCTACAGACGGTTCATCAAAGATTACGCCCAGCTAGCTAGGCCGATGAATGATCTATTGAAGAAGGACACCGCTTTCAAATGGGAAGCACCACAGCAGGCTGCGTTTGACGAATTGAAGAAGAGGTTTACCGAAGCCCCTATCCTCACTTATCCAGATAACGATGGAGAATTTCAGTTAGAAGCAGACGCATTAGACTACGCCACAGGCGGCGTTTTTTCAATGAAGCAGGGAGCCAAATGGCATCCCGTCGCATACTACTCTCACTCTATGTCAGAGCCAGAGAGGAATTACCCTGTCGCCGATAAAGAAATGCTTTCGGTGATACGATGCCTTGAAGCATGGCATCATTATCTAGAAGGAGCCAAGGAGTTCGAAGTCTGGAATGACCACCAGAATCTTCAATGGTTCATGACGAGGCAGGACCTCAATAGAAGACAAGCACGATGGGCTCAGTACCTGTCACGCTTTAACCTGGTATGGAAGCACAAGCCAGGACATACGATGGGCTGAGCGGACGCCCTCTCACAGAGAGAAGATCACACAGAAGGAATAGAAGAAGACAACAAGGGAGTCCTTGTTATAACCCCAGACAAGATCAGAAGCACGATCTCAATGACGGATGATGGGGATACCATTAGAAGAAAGATAGAAGCCGGGATGCTAAAGCTAAAAGAAACAGATATCAATAAGCTGAACGCGGACAGTTATGAAGAGACGATAGGGGGAATGTTAGTTAAGGAAGGACGAACGTATGTACCAGACGAAGAAGACCTGAGGATGTTAGTGATGACGAAGCATCATGACACGCTGGTCGCTGGACATGCCGGAGCCGAGAAGATGCTCAAGCTCATTAGAAGGAATTACGAGTGGCCGAGGATGGCCGTAGATGTCAAGAGATACGTTGCGAAGTGCAACAGATGCCAGCAGATGAAGCCTACAAATAGAGCTCCCACCGGAACACTAAAACCACTGCCAGTACCTGGAGGACCATGGCAGGACATAACCGCGGACTTCATAACAGATCTCCCGGTTTCACACGACTTCGACAGCATATTGGTCGTCGTCGATAGATTCTCAAAAGAGGTAGTGTTCATTCCCTGCACCAAGAAGATAGACGCAGCAGAAGCAGCGAACCTGTTCCTCACACGAGTCTGGATGGCTCACGGCTTACCACGGACCCTCATGACGGATCGAGGACCGCAGTTCGCCAGCAAGGTGCTAAAGTCACTTTGCGAATGCCTTGGAGTTAAGCAACAGCTCTCCACGGCGTATCACCCGCAGACAGACGGGCAGACGGAGCGGATCAATAGGGATCTGCAACAATATTTAAAACTCTACGTCGCTGAGCGACAAGAAGACTGGGTAGACTGGTTGCCATTGGCACAATTCAGCTACAACACAAAACAGCATAGCACGACGAAGAAGAGTCCGTTCGTGATAACGCTGACATATCAACCTCGCATGAGCGTTGAACCTGGAGTATCACAAGCACCAGCGATGGATGATTTAGCCGAAGAAGTCGGCAAAACTCTCGAGCAGACAGCTCAGAACCTCGAAGAAGCAAGGTCCAGAATGAAGAAGATGGCGGATAGGCATCGAAGTGAAGCCCCCGCATACAAGGCCGGAGACCTCATTCTCCTCTCCACGACGAACCTTCACCTGGAAGGCAGGACGTCGAAGAAGATGACAGAACGGTTTATTGGTCCGTTCAAAATTGAGAAGACGATTGGCGACAACGCAGTTCGCCTTACGCTTCGACGCAACATGAAGATTCACCCAGTAGTGAACGTCTCACGTGTGAAGCTGTATGAAGAGCCCTTATTCGGGCAACCCTTATTTAAACCCCCAGCATGCACCATAACAGACGAAGGTGATGCTGAGTTTGAAGTTGACCATATCGTCGAAGCTAGACGCCGAGGACGATCAGTCGAATATCTCGTCCACTGGGCTGGATGGGGAATAGAAGATCGGACATGGGAACCAAAGAAGAACCTTCGGAACACCGCTAACGCTATAGCGGAATTCCATGAACGAAATCCACATGCACTCTGCCGGATGGAGTTTGCAGACCGGTTGGGCCTGTTCCAGCCATATCCAGAAGAGCCGACAATGGTTGTGCTATCATGGGTTTCTCCTGGTGAAAAATGTAGCCAGACACTCCCATTCAGATGATCTTCGCCTAGCGTGAAGGAACCTTCCAGAGGCATGGCATTCGCCGCTGGTTATGACCTCTATGTGAGCGAAGACGCACTCATCCAACCTGGGTATAGATTGCCCATAAACACCAACATCCAGATCGCTCTCCCGGAGGGAACGTATGGACGTATCGCCCCTAGATTGGGGTTATCTGTGAAGAGCAGCATTGACGTCGCTGCCGGTGTCATTGATTCCGACTACCAAGGGGACCTTAAAGTGGTTCTCGTCAACAATGGCAAGGAAGCCTTCGCCGTCAAAACGGGCGATCGAATCGCTCAACTGCTCATCAAACATATCTTGAACCCGATGCTACAGGAAGTTCTGGAACTCCCAGAATCGGGTCGAGGAGACGCAGGATTCAGGTCTACAGGAGCGCGAGCGCTTCAAGACCTCGTTTTCAACCCACCTTCAGGAAGGGGCACACTCCCATTGAGTGGGGGGGACCTTGACGTTCGGATCACGTCGGTCAAATACTCACCGCGAGTACGGCCTCACAGCCCACTCTTTGGGATCAGCCCAGAGTTCGATCCATAGAAGGGGGGTGGTGAAACGGGCACAGGTATTTGCCCACACATCTTAACGGACTTCATCGTTTTTCCTCTGACTTTTTATCTTATCTTTGATCTTATCTTATCCGGCAAGTTCCGGTCATCTTATCTTATCTCAGATAGATCCGAGATCCGTTTATCTTATCTTCAGACTTCTAACCTGTGCAGCACCTAGGCCGAGCCTATCCTCACAGCCATTGCTTCTACTCTAGACCGAGCCTAGATGGTTCTTTATGACATCATGGGCTAGACCCTATAACATCACGATGACGTCATGAACACTTACGCATACACCCTATGCCCATACCCTTATGCCCACCTATAGCATTATGTGCTCTTATCTTCTATTTCCTCTTTTGTATTTACGCACGGACCGCGTGCCAAACATGTACATACATGCTTTCGAGTATATAAACTCGGGCTCCAACCTCGATGGCTCCCCATCTTGGTTGTCCCTTAAAATTCTCCTTCACGAGGGCTGACCAACACTAAGCTACTCCTTTGGTTTCACCATTGGACTAGTGTTTCTCTCATCGGTATAAGCTATTGGACTAGCCACTTTACCTTTGGATGTGCGACTCAAAGTTGGTTGCAACACATGTTGATGAGGGCTATGTCTTCCATTCCATCTATTCTTGTTATCTATGGACAGCTACTCCACTTCCGGGCTTACACTGCCCCCTCCCCTAGTATAAATACTCAGCTGCATGTACCATAGTTCTTTAGCTAGATCTATGCTTAACAAGCCTATTTCTTGCCCAAGGGACCCCTCTAGAGTGAGATGGAGGATCTCTTTAACTCAGACTCACAATCTATCGTGTCTTCGAGCTACACTTGAGTGCTCGCTATCCTTGTGCAAGGAATCACTAGCGTTCCCCATACAAGTGTCTATTTCGATTACGGATATGGCCAATCTTTGATACTTGTAACAAAAGATCTAGCTGAAACCTTCGACCTTGCTACCACGCACCGTCGCCCACCATTTCTTACCGACTCCCACTGTCCTTTGACGAGGACCAATTGTACAGAGATCCCAGAACAGACTCTGCCTCATCTGAGGAAGAAGGAAGTAGTTCTGACGAGATCGAGCTACAACAAGAACAAGAACTGCCCACCATTACCTCACCAACGATCTCCCCAGATCAGATCATCCAGTGATTAGATGAAGGTGTCATCTCAACCAGATTAGCAAAAAGACTCCTTGAAGAGCAAGGAAGACATCTCCCAGATCGATACCTCACAGATCCCGCCACCCCCCAACCCTCATCTACATGACTCCCCACCCAACCATCGCCCTCTGCCTTCCCCGCTCGCCCTTACAGAGAATCCACCAGTCAAGAAAGATTCCATATCCCCTCTCCCCTCCTTCCCCTCGACCCAGATATCAAAATGACCGACTCATGAGCACGTACTAGTGAGCTCAAGGCAGGCCTCCCTGATGACTTCAGCAGAAAGCCAGAACATGCCAAATGGTGGACAGTAGCCATGATGGCCTACTACGAAATGAATCCTGGCATATGTATACTCGGAAGACGCCAAGATCACTACTGCTCTAAACAAAATGAGCAAGGGGCTAGGACTGATACGGTTTTTCCTATGCTTATCGGCAGATTCAACGAAGCCTTAGAAGCGGAGGAACTGGTAGTTATCCCCTATACCGATGACCTTCTCATCTGCCCCCTTAACTGGGACCAACGTTTCTAGATGTACTATAAACGGTCTGTCCATATCTGTACTTTTACTTATCTCTCCTTCGCCGCCTCATATTGATGAGGGCTATGCCTTCCATTCCTACTTATCTCTATGGACAGCCTCCTCCTGTCCAGGCTCACAGCCCCCATCCATAGTATAAATACTTGGCTGCATGTATCATAGCTCCTTAGCTAGATCTACACTTAACAAGCCTATTTCTTGCCCAAGGGATTCCTCCAGTGTGAGATGGAGATTCTCTTTAACTCAGACTCATGCTAAAATGGTGTCCTCAAGCCACACTTAAAGTGCTCGCTACCCTTGTGCAGGAAAGCTATAGCGTTCCCCTACACAAGTATCGAACCACTGCCTTGATAGGAAGATATTGGTCACACCTGTCCGTCAGGTGTCCGTCAGGTTTAAGTAAAACCTCATACCTTCTGATACTTGTAACAAAAGATCTAGCTGAAACCTTCAGCCTTGCTACCATGCACCGTTGCCCACCATTTTCTACCAACTACCCCAGTCCTCCGATGAGGACCGATCGTACAGAGATCCAAGGACGGACTCTGCCTCATCCAAGGAAGAAGGAAGTAGCTCCGACGAGATCGAACTACAACAGGAACAAGAACTGCCCACCATTGCCACATCAACCATCTCCCCAGACCAGATCATCCAGCGATTAGACGAAGGCGTCATCTCTACTGGACTGGCAAAACAACTCCTTGAGGAACAAGGAAGACATCTCCTAGACTGATATCTCCTAGACCCCGCCACCCCCCAACCCTCTAGCGCACGACTCCCTGCCCAACCTTCCCCCTCATCCTTCCCCGCACGACCACGCAGAGAATCCATCAACCAAGGAAGATTCCGCATTCCTTCACCCCTACCCCCCCTTGACCCAGATAACGAAATGACCGATCCCCGAGCACGCACTAGTGAGCTCAAGGCAGGTCTCCCTGATGACTTCAGCGGAAAACCTGAGCATGCCAAATGGTGGACAGCGGCCATGATGGCCTACTACGAAATGAACCCCGGCATCTACTCGGAAGATGCTAAAATTGCTACTGCTCTAAACAAAATGAGCAAGGGGCTAGGTTTATCATTCGCCGAATCATACTATGAGCGAATGATGGCAAAAACAATCCCAACTGACCAACAAAACTGGACTTCCTTCGTCAAGGAAGTACGAGATACCTTTTTCTCAAAAGACGGAGAAAAGGAAGCCCAACGAGAACTACGAAAGCTAGCAATGCCATCCAGCTGACACCCCACCCTCGAGCAACTGGAGCATTTCATCTCCCAATATCAGCTCCTAGTAGCAAGGGCTAAAGATGTCTCAGAAGGAACCAAATGCGAAATCATCGCAGCAGGACTTCATCCAGATCTAATGGAGCGAATCACCTTCTCCGGGAAGGAACCAGAAACCCCAGACGCATGGATTGATCATGCCAGGGAAACCTTCAGAGCAATCCAAAGAGCTAAGGATATCAGGGAAAGGAAATACATCGCCCCTGAAAGAACCAAAGATCCAAACGCAATGGATGTCGATGCAATCTGACTCTCTCCTACCGAACGAGCACACCATATGCGTGAAAATAGGTGTTTCATCTGCCACAAAGTCGGATGTAACACCAGAAACCATCCCAATCACCCACGACAAAATCAAAATAAACCCCTTCCCAGAACCCCTCGAAAGGAACAAACCCGTACCACCGAAACGTCGGAGAAAGATGAAGTAGATGAGTACATAAAAGAATTAAGAGGAAAGAAAGGAGTAAGGAAGGACAAAGTCCTCAGAGTGCTTAAGGAATGCTTTGCTGAAGAAGAAGAAACAATCACACGACTCTCCACCAAGGATTTTTAGAAGGGGAATCTGCCACAGTGTCAGGAACCCCAGAATATCTCTCTGTACTAGTATCCTCCGAACAAAGATCAATAACAATCCCCATTTCGATCAACGTTCCAGAGAGAGAAACCGCTGAAACCGTAGAAGCCCTTGTAGACTGTGGAG
>JBBPKG010000516.1:2810-19793 GCA_038089115.1 Fistulinella cinereoalba | reverse complement strand
CTTATAACAAATCTCAACGTTTGACGATACTTCATTCAGGTAACCCGGCTGGTAAGATGCAGATGAACCTGGGTACGAATCTCGCTTATCTCACTGACATTCAACAGGTCCTTTCTGGCTTTGGAAGGTGGAAAACGATTCTCCGTCCTTTGTATAAAGAATGTGTACAACCGTACAACGGTTATATTACGTAATACAACGGATACCATCATAAAAGCCCGAGCATGCCTTTCTTTTCCAACCAAAATGCCCACGCTGAACTTTGCCTCTACAAAGTAACTCTTGACCAGTTCCTCTGGCCATGGGTATACAGCTAACAGGGAAGAAAGATAGTTATCCCAAGAGCTCAATTAAGCCGGAGTGTTCTCCATACCAATTGGTGACTGCTTACGCGGCAACTTGGGGAATGCTTGACTATGCAGCTCTGACACGTTTCAGACGATTGCACCTTTTTTAAATATGTACATCCACTGAGTTATCGGGTGGTTAATGATTCATTTGAAAAATCCAGCTAAGCAATAAATAAGATACAGTATAACTAAGATATACAAATGACTATTTGAAACAATGAACCTGTCAATAACGACTTGAGCTCGCTCAATGTTACAGGTACGCTACAAAACACTCCTAGGTAACAAGCCCGATCTACACCATAGAAGTCTCCTTGGGTATTCAAATTTCGTGGATTGGATAGATATATTCATCTACACCGTGAAAAAATTGCATATGGTCCAAAACGGCCCTTTTGTGTGAACTATTCAGTATGGGTATTCCGGCTGGTAGAGCGGGTACTGGTCGTCATTCTCTTGCGGACGGTAGTCTTGGTCCAAGCGTAACATGTTTCCAGCCAGCGTGTAGTTGACTACGATGACATATTCCATGACGACCTCCATTGCAACGTATATTTGCCATTCCCCACTAAACATGTTGAATTTGGCCAGCGCATTGTCGGGATCAGTAGATGCTGAGAACGAGCTGGAAGAGAATGTGGAAAGCACGCTGTACAGAACACGGACTGCAAGGAAGGGGAGCGCAGCGGAAACTGCAACAAGCAGCTGATCCAATAGATTAGTGGACAGATTCTTCATGAAGTCGGTTGCTCACCTGCTTGCGAGCCTTCATGAGCCGGGATTTGTGGACCCATCGCATGGCAGTAATGCCGACCAAGATGATGTATAATGCAGCAAACAGGAGCACACCAACGCGACGTTCCGTGTTGGCACTAGACGACCCAGCTGAACTTGTTATACCGAGGATCATGAGGGCCAGGGCAACAAGTCCAAAGATGTGCAAAAGCAAAAACAGATGGCCGCGTCTACTGCCCTCTTTTTCTGAGCCTTGCATTCTTGAGAATATCAGTAAACCGGTGGATACTCAAATGATCCTGGATCATGTCTCACATGATTTCCAGCAGCCCAAGAGTGCAAAGCATCAAGGGCGATAAGCCCGATGCCTCTAGAGCGTAGCCTCCAGTATAGAGCCCTGTCATGACTGGTCTGACCAACTCTGCCGCAACCAATAATGCTCCACCGAGAATCCGAACTAAAGATCATGAGTATATAGAATCGTGCATCGAGGTCAGGGCGTGCATACCCAATGAAAAAATGACAAGTAGGAACCATGCCCTCAGGCTCTCGCGCAGACCATATCTAGAGCATATACGAATCGCGAGGAATAAGATGGGCACATATATGGCGATGACCACGGCAGATATGATGCCTTGTGTGTCAAGGGACATCCTTTGGAGTAGATGAACGGGTACTAGATGACTTTGAGGGAAAACGATGCAGCATGCTGGGCGAGGGGTTAGCTTTTATGTATGACACAAGGCGGTGAACGTTACTATAGCTTCAGGCCTCGGGGCTCAGGCTATCGATGCTGTGTTATCATCACTGATTCCCTCAGGCCGCTAGACTCTCGGTTCGGTACAGGGCACAGGACTGCTACATCCTGACAACTAAAAAGCGAACTATGGAATTTGATTCGCTACGCCTGCAGCAACTGTCAGCGAAGTGCAAACTGCGCGCTGCGGAGGGCTCGTGTGCATGCCATAGTAGGCTCTTCAAGTCCCCGGGACTGTACAGCCACCCAAGTAAGCTGGTGCAGAAGTTCTCGCGGTGCTGTTGCCATGAACAGCCAGTGCCACCGCCTGCGGATTCAAATATTCACCGCTAACTAACTTACTTACAAAATTCAAACAGTCCGTTGTCTGTGTCACGGGTGCTCTGGGGGCGTTGCTGAGTTTTAATTATACAGGAACAATGCGACTGCCCAGACGAGTCCCATGGGCTTGCATCAGTGAACTGGAGCAGGTATGTTCATGGATTTATGCGGACGAAGAGGACCTTGAAGCCAATGCACTTGCGATTAATAGAGTAAGTTCTACGCGTTAAATTGATATTAAGTCATAGTTTTCAGTTATCAGCGTGGAAAGCGGCGACACCACTCCCTCATGCCCTCGAATCTGCCTTAGACATTTTAACTGCGCGCATGCTGGATGGATCCTATCCCGATATTTCCTTCGCTCAGACCGCCCTTGTCCTCCGACAGACTTATGCTACAGCAATCATCCGCATGGTCAATGGATTCGTCGATCCCTTGCAGTCTGGAGCGTATGCAAGATCTATTGCCACTATAGCCACCCAACTTGGTTTGCCATCGTGGCTAGTGGAGCTTAGACATGCTGCTACCCACGAAGACTTACCTAGCCTCGAGTTACTCAGAGAGGCTGGCAAAGAGGTACAGGCTGCGTTCATCTGTCATGGGACCCTTCTAATATCCTCTTCCCTAGTCCCTTTCCTGGCTTCTCCATAATTACTTTTACCCGACTCTCAATTCTTCTGTACCCGCTGCAACTTCCAGCATTCCATCGCGACCTGTCACGCCCCTCGTGAGGTCATACAAACTTCTCATGAAGACCGTCGCCCGAGATTCGTCGTTACGCAAGCAATACAGTGGTAAAATTGACGCTGTAATGCACGATATCAAACGCTGGATAGCAGAAGCCAAGATTTCAGCGGAGCTTGCCATCGATCCTCTTGAATGGAGTTTCGAGAACGATGCCTTCACTCCCCGGATTAACATCAAAGAAAAATGGGCTTTAGATCTTGTTTGTAACGCTCTCCTCCAGAGAGGCGCCATTGTACCCGTATCTAAGAGGTCGGAATTCGCCAGAAACAGTGTCGTCAGTTAGTGACCATCCCGTAGAAAATGCCGCGTTCCTGCAGATTCCTTTCTTCCTGCGGCTGTCAGTCTTGCGCTGTGGACACCGCTTCTGATGGAGCTTCGCGAAGCATACCCCGTTTTCCCGTCTATCTTTACTGCGCGGATTATCTCACTTATATCCGACGACTCAACTGGATCAAACATCGAAACGGATATGATTGAATTAGATTCCGAAAGTATCCTCGAGAGTCGTGTTCACAGGGAATGGCTTGCTCGCTGGGCAAACTGGGCCGCGGAAACTTGGACTGATGATTCAGAGTGTGGAACCGATTTGAAGAGGGATATCATAATTCAAGTTGCACCACTTCTTATTCCAGGGCAAAACTTTGGGCATGAGGCAAAAATGTAACGCTTGTTCCGCTTCGTTCTCCGACAGTACTAACAGTCTGAGGGCAGTTTAAATGAACTACTCCACGCGATCTTCACAGGTTGCGAGGGCTTGGAAGAGTGCGCAAAGCTTCTAAGATCCGCTGCCACGGCTCCACCCATACATGCAAAGGTGAGGGAATACCATTTTGTTTGGTGATTTGATCATGATTTTCACAGCCCTGGCAAGCGCATGATCTTGCGAATATGCAGGGACGCCTTCAAATGCTTACAGCCGATGAGCCTCGGCTACTGAAACATGGTTCTACTGTAAAGAACAGCCCTACATTGCCAGGACGAACTCTGGCCGCCGGTTGGAGGCTACTGGATCATCGTGCTCGCTGGACACCATGCCCAATAGGCGTGTTCCACTCAAATCAACATGGCGCATAACGTTGTAATTAGAGTGACCAGATCCCCTAGTTGTCAGCCAATGTACTAGAATATTACTGGACGGCTGCCCCAATACCCTTTTTATTTCAATGCCGATTATGTCTACCATATGGTGCGTACACTCTGGCACCGTATCTCTAATTGCAAACGCTATGCAAACGTTCTCAGCCAAAAAAACATTTTCGGAGGGCATTTCGATCTTTTCGCCGGGGTTTTAATTGTCAGGATGGCCGAGGAAAGGCCATGAAGTGAGTTTGTCCTTCATCATGATTGCAAATTCATGGTCTAGAATCGGCCCTCAGTTATGGAATGACCGTGCTCACATGGGAAATTTGGCGAGATCATGAGACCCCTGGATGCTTTCGCGATCTCTGCGTGCAATGCACTGCCAGCTTTTGGAACAGAAATTGCACGGTGGCGGCACGAGGCTACCTTCACACAAGAAGGTCAATAATTCGGCGAAATGGCATTGTCGATTATCACCAAAGTACGGCACTCGGCTTCCTGCAAGGCAGTGAGGCACTGATGAACGAGGTTTGATTCAGCATCACAAATGCCAGTGGTGGGCGGCTACATTAATGCCACATTCTGCGTAGTTGTCCAAAATTTCGTGGTTTTGTCCGACGCAAGTTTATCCGCGTCACCAGGGATTTTGTGAACTGATCTAGCTCAAGACCAGGGGCCACAGGCTTTCGGGTGCGGTGTCAGCGATAAAGGCAGATCCAGAGGCAAACCCCTTGGCCTCCTGGTCCACTCAAGCATCGGGGTGCAAGGGGTCGAGGAAAGTCACGTCACCTTACCTGGATGCAGATTGATCTTAGATTCTCGCCGAAGGGTGACCTGAGAACGGCACTCCGGGCCGCTCCACATATTGCGAGGGACCATTGACGCAAAAAACTTGTGCCCGCATTGCTTGACTTATCAAGCGGATTTAGCATCCAGTATGGACGACCCTCGGAGCAGAAAGCTGGTCTCATGTCAACTGGGGAGTGTGCTCCAGTCTTCCAGACCGCTAATTACTATCACGAGTAGTAAATAAACTGGACCGTTTGTCTTGAAGGAGAACACCGGATCACTGGGAGCTGCATTTAATTACTAGCAAATGACGCTATATTCTTGGAAGGTCCACATACAGTGGCGATCTATCCAGGACTGTTTCAGCCATCGCTGGCAGGCGTGGGATGCAGTGGTCTGTAGCAACTGCGGAAATCCATTCTCGGTGCACGACAGGCCACCGCTTCGTTGTTCCCAAGCAAAAATATTTTCTCTTCTGGCAATGGGTAGAACGGACCGGAAGCAATCCGGATGCGATGGCCCGCCGGAAGAAAGTTTTTGAGTGGCGTGATTGCGTAACAAATCGAGTTGGACTGTACTACTAGTAGCCAACTTGAAACAGACCTGGCCTTTTGGCGCGACCAGATATCAACTCCTCGGCCAAAGTCCACCATGTCCTGGAATTGGCACTGATTTATCCTTGAGGCACACAGGACCGCCATACCTTCGTAGCAAAGGCCTTACGCCTGGAGTCTCATGTGGCTGGTATTAATTGCCCTACATATCAAGATTCTGAGGCGATAGCTCTACGATGACGATCATTGAACCTATCGGCATATATCGCTGTACTACTGCATCGGGAGGTACCGGTGGTCTATACCGGCTCGCCAACCCCACACGCGAATCTCGGTGAGTTACTATCTGACGTTTCATCTCCATCGTACGTCAATGCTAGCCAGATAAGGCATCGATACTAGAGATAATCTCCCCCGTATCTGCGACGTTCGATGCATGCAACAGGTTGAAGTCTATCCGTGGGCTCAAAAAGTAGTAGGCGTCCCTTTTCATTATGGTTACAGTGTTGAATGCATTATCCGCCACTGCTAGCAGTACCGTGATCCACCTGTGTTTCAATTTTAGGATCACGGAGGCACAAGAAACGTTGAAAGGTATTCCGGCCTTTTTTTTTTTTTCAGGAGTCCCGGGTATAATCGCCAGAAAAAAGAGACTGCAGATGCGGTCATCTCAAGAACCGACGCTGAGGCTACAGTCGACACGTGGTTGTGGGGTCACCGCGGGTTACTTCGGAATATAGAAATGCCCGATACCGATTCTCGAAACCGGACGGCACCACCGGATGCCATCGCAAGTAACATCGCTGTTGCCATCCTTGAGTGTGCTGGTAGCCCGAACTTCAAAGGTTGCGTAGCCCTTATCAAGAAGCAAGACAGAAACCACGCAATGGTTGCGCAAGGCTGCTTCTCGTTTCAGGAACTCCCCAGACGCCGTCATGGTACTCCGGGTTACGTGGTGCTGATGTCAGGGAGGTTTTGACTTGGTACCACAGACAACAACGCCGTTTTCTTTCTGTTGGCGTGTACAATCAAAACCGATGTATCTAGAAATAGAGCGCCAGTGAGAAACTAGCCAGCTAGCACGGCGGCCACCTGGACTCAGCGTTGTCAGCCAGCTCTGAGGGTATGGAGTCGCTGATCAGATCGCTGATGCATAGGAAGGCCCTGACCCTAAAGCTCCCGATGTTTGCTTAAGTGTCTGAGGAAGAGGTCGAGAAGAAAAACAACAACAAAAGATCTCAAGGATGGGTCAATGACCTCCGTGGCGAATGCGTCAAGACTTGACAATGCAATAAAGCGGGAGGGTTCTATATAAGCAGACACAAATTGCCTATTAGAAACTACTTTTCGTGCATATTTCTCTTTACCGCGCAGGGGGGAACAACAAGAAGACCAGGATGAAAATGAGAGGCATACAGTTGGGCCAGGAAACTAAGGGTAAATTATGAATAACTAAGGGAAGGGTCGTGCAGTTTCAATCTGGGATTATTGTGTGCACAATTGGAAGGAAGGAAGGGCAGTCGGTTGGTTGATACGTGTCCAACGACCTACGCAGGCACGGCAACGCGTATGACCACAGGTCGTGTCATCGGCCAGCGTAGCTGGCACACTCTGATACGCAAATAACCCGTACTTGTGGTGGCGGCTTGGTGGCAGGGAATACCACCATGTCCTCTGCCAGAGTCGGAAGTGGGTGTGGATAACGTGTGGGAGGCTTGGGGGGCGGGCTCTGGAAAAGTGAATGACTGCTTTCGGTTGCATCAGGGGATAGCACATCCACTTCACTGTCACTTCCCGATGTCCACCAAAGGATATCTTCGATGGTGACTGTATGGGACCGCGTCGCCTGCCGACCGGCGCTGGGCGTGCCGAAGGTTAAGCGCATGCGCATGTGGCGTGTGTTAGGCGACGACTCAATGTCATCTTCGTCAGAATCGATTTCGTCGCCATCCGCATTGAGTCGAGCTGCATAAAAAGTTAGGTCACGCATGTGAATTCTGAAGGATTCGGGAAGAGCTTACTCTGAATCCAACCCTGTGGACGTCTTCCCTGTCCCGTTGAGGTAGAATTGGCCGATGTGCCACTCGTTCGAGAGTATTCTGCTTGGCGGGCGGACGAAAACGGGTTGTCGCGATCTCGGGTGAGGAGATTGACGAGTGTTCCCCGCACTTCGGGTGCATTTGCGAGATTGCGCGGGGCGTCCTGAGACATATTAGCTGACGTGGCGCTGTCACGATAGCCGGTAATATGTTCCCTGTAAGCCGCGGAGAGGCTACGGCGGGCAGGGGCCGAATAGTCACCAATAGGATTGCCATCAGATGATGTACGCGATATTGACTGCGGGAGAGCGATGCGTGTGGTGTCGATGAGCGTGATGTCGCGAGCTGGCCTAAGAGGCCGGGCTCCCGCAGGGGGGTTAGGCCACACGTCAGTGTGGGCAGTGGAGGATGTAGTGCGTGACAGAGAAGAGGTCCCATTATATCGTGCAGAAACGGCAGTATTATCTCCGCGCACCCGGGAGGAGGCCAACCCCACTCCCCTGGACCTTTGTGTATTCAACCCTACCGTCATGTCCTCTATCTCCCGTGCTGTCTGGGCTGTCTGGGCTTGCAACCGCTGTTCAACTTGCAGGGGAGACAGTCGCAACGAGAGACTGGGCTGACCACCAGGCGGTCCGTTCACGCGCGCGGCGACGCGTCTTCCGATCATTGTACTTGAATCATCTTGATTGATGCGCGGCAGGTCTCTCCTCTGCATGACAGGCGTTGGTTCAACAAGGTCCCGAGGGCGTGGGATGACAAGATCTGGCATAGACGGGGTGCGAGGTCGAAGTGGGGCTGAGTGAACATCCCTGTCTATCCTCGGACGATCATCCTGCGCAAACCGATCCCATGTGGGCTCCCCCCTCGCATTACTTCTACCGCCGGACTCAAATTCTTCGAGCCTCTGTCGAGCGCTGGGAGGTATCAATGAGCGCAGCCGTTCAGCCCTATGGTTCAGCTCCTCTACCATTTGCTGGTTAGAGAGTACAAGGGCGGAATGGGGCGGGCCAATGCTGGTATCGTGGGTGAGGGAAAGATGAGATGGGGATGGGATGTCGCTGGTATCTGTGCTGCCGGTCGAGGTCCCCGTCGTTCCTGCAACCTCCGGCGGGATGCGATTCAACATGTTGTTGATACTGTTTCTGAGAGAAGTGATCCGTTCGTACGCCGTATCAAGCGCAACAGTAGCCTGTCTGAGGTTGTTCCGGCTTTGAGAGTTTAGATGGGGCCCAGATGTCCAGCTTGTGGCGGGATTGGAGGGCTGGCTGGTGGTGGTGGTAACGCCGATGTCGGTTGTTCTCTGGTGGTATGCCGTCAAACTGCGCTCCGAAGCTGGCTGCCGCGTTGACCTAGCATCCAAGCCAGAGTCCATGCTAAGCTGCGCAGGATTGCGTGGAGCAATGAAGAGCTCTGACTCGGATCGACAAGCTTGGAGCTCTAGTTTTTTTACCTTAGCCTTGCAAAACTGTAATCATTCGTAGGCACACGATATTTCATATTACATAATAAGTTAACGGAATATACCGCCATCAACCTGTATTACGATCCCTGCGCGATAATACATTACGCATCTATACGATAGTATACAAACGAGCGATGATTGCAAAATAGTCCCGCGGTAGAATGAGTGCCAGATGGGGTGTGTGGTATGGTATATGTAGTCCCAGTGTCCAGTATTCAGGCTCATGGGTGTGTCTCCACATTTTCAGTGGCATTTCCCTTCAACTGCTGTTTCATACGTTTCATTTCTAGTGACGTTTGCGAGCCGTTGTGCTGCCGCAAGACCTTGGATAGCAGGGGATCGTCACCGGTATAACAAAACGCAAGCAGGATGCATATCATGATGAATCCGACCGTTATAGCGCACACTGCTGTCCAGCCGTGTTTCAGGCGACCATAAATCTGCAGAAAATGTCAATATGATTTCGCAATGATACGAAATAGAATAAACCTGGCCACCAAGTATAGGGCCCACTAGACTCTGCAGTCAGAACAGCGCCACGGAAGACGGAAGGTAAACCCACAAGCAGTTCCAATGCCAAACGCCAGATTGAAAGCGCCATATACGTGAGCATCTACACATAGAGCCATCAATCCACGAAAACACATCCAGTCAGTGAAACTTACAGCCCACACCCTCCATACCGCGAGCGACAGTCGCCAATTCTGCTGTCACTGGAGGAACTACGCCTGAAACAAAGAAGCCTAATGGTCGTGAACATGGAGCGAATGCACGAGTCACGACATGATACTTACTTTGCAGGGCAAGGGAAATAATAAATAGAACTATTGACTTCTTAATGGTCAAGAGGATCCACCAAGGGAGTGCAAGAAATAGACATATGGGTGCGATATACGCCGCACCCACTCGATCAGAGAACAGCCCAGCTAAAGGGGAGGCTAATCTCGAGTCAGTTGCACACCAACTCTTGGAAACTGAAAAATCGTACAAATTAGGGCCGGAACAAGAGCTGCCATATATACCAAGCCAACTTGTTCGGAATTGTATTTCCACACTGCTTGCAAGTGAAGAGGGAGAGAGGGTTCCTGCATACTGTTGACGGTGCTGAACGGCACATGATCCATCAGTCTGACCATGGCCTTGTCGTGGTAACATACCCGTAAATCAAAGACATTATCAACGCGGCCACAGCACGGGCAGACCCGCCCAACATGCGAATTACCGACAGCAGCGGGAGTGGCGATTTGCGAACGAGCGAGATCTCTGATGTGTTTGGGCTGTCAGAATGGGGGTCCAGAGTGGTGGGGTTCTGTTCAGGGTCGATCAAGGCTGATGTTTGTAGAGGTGACGATTGCACCATCGTTTCTGCATCAAGGACCGTCGCGGATGGTTCGACGGCGTTGGACGAGGGCTGAGGTAAAGGCGACGGTTGCGGTGTGACGCTAACTTCATGACCTGTACTCGGGTCGTAACCCCATCTGACTGCGACATCTCTCTCGATGATGAGGAGACGGAGGATGAGATCAACAACAGTGCATATTTCACCGAAGATGAAGGGAGCACGGAAGCCAAACTTGGCATATAAACTGCCTCCTGCAGGGGTACCAACCATAAGGCTTGACGGAGTCAGCCCGAATGATGATGGGACATGCGGAGACTCACCCAATAGAGAGACCAGTCATTGCGATGCCAAGTTGCCCTGGAAAGACCAGCATGAGTGGCGAAAGAATAACGAATAAAACTACTGACGGGCAATGTGCCTCTCGGGAGTAGTATCACAGCTAAGAGGGAGGTCAGATAGAATGTGTGAATTAAGAGAAAGGATTACAGGAGCGCCAGGCCAACAATCCAGACCATGGACGAACTAATGCCCTGTAGGACGCGTGCTACAGCCATGAGGGCATAGTTGGGTGCTTCCATGAGAAGGACTTGAGCACCAAGCAGAGCAAGAAGACCAATGATAAGGGGAGTGCGCCTGGAGGAGCTTTTCTCCGCAAATATTGCGATTGGGATTGTGGCTGACAACGAATAAGGACAACGGCGGGAGATAGGACGATGGACATACAGAGGACCAGCCCCAGGGACTATGGAGGGATACGTGAGCGCTACTTGGATAAGAAGGAAGCGACATACGTAGGCACAGAGAAGCCAGCCAGTGAGGGCAGATACGCCCTTGTATTTGAGGCGCTCTAGTTGGAATGGCACGACGGGTATGATTATGGAGTAGACGAGTAGATCCGTAGTGATGCCTAGAGCAAGATGAGCCGGGCTTTAGAGGACAGAAAAATGAGCCAGACGAACCGAGGCCTACGACTGGGGTGGGGTGAGCGGTGAGGGGCCAGGAAAGGCTGGTACGCACCTGCAGTGATGAAAGGGACTGAGGAGCGCCACTTGAGCCCCCAGGGCTTGGAGGGGGACCGGGGCTTGAGCCAGTTTGGGCGGCCCATGGGGGTGGGTTGCGAGATGACGGGACCAGTGTTCCACACACGTTTTTATGACTGGCGGATTACGTGATTGGGCTATTCTTTGCTGCACTCGGCCGACTGGAGCCCGCACTGGATTGGGTACACGCATATGCTACAACTGCCTGCGCGTATTGATCCGCCCAGCATAGGGCCGGATAGCCGCAAGCTAGTCTCCCTGCCGATCAGTAGTGACCCACCTAGCCTCTTTTGCTTCCGACGATTTGACGCGGCGTTTGTGTTGCGCCGCTGCATAGGCTACCGCCAAGGAAATCCAATACTCTGGCATCATCCCAACCCGGCGCGCGCGTTTCATATGCCCCAGCTGGTCCTCGCACCTGGTGACCTTTGGAACAATATCTGGCGATCCATTCAATCTCTGTCCCGGCAGTTGCTATCATGAGCATCGGCATGTCCCTCGAGACGTAGTACTAATGAAATCCCCAATCGTACAACGTCCTCTTTAGCCCCTCTCCACCGCTTCCATGTGTTAACTTGCCTGCCCCCTTCTTCCGGGCCCACTGGACTGCCCGTGGTTGGAAGCTCCGCCGCATGACTCGACCCCGAATCGGTTCCGTTGGGATGACCAACCCATCTCACAACACAAAGCGTGTTCGGTTTTTTCTTTTCAGACCACGCCCACTCATCATTGACTTGAACTTAAATTTGTACACTTCTCCCACCGAGTGGATCACCACTCAAAAATACGACATGTTCAAATCCTTAGCTAGGCGCTCGCTCTGAAAATGTTCTCACGTGTTCTCGCAAGCCCACCTATACCCCTTTCATCATTCCCACTTCTATGGTTAGATGAGGCTCGTAATGGCCCAGCTGATGGACACCTGGAAACCCCTTGTTTCGCATTACGCCATGCTCCGCAACCGCAATGCAAACGCAGATGCAGCACTAATCGGTATCCCATTATAATCGATCATCACGGTGTTTACTAGATCGATGAAGCATTCCCCCTCCAGGCGGCCCGCTTCTCACGCTGTCGCCACTAGGACATTTGGGAAGGTAGACTATAGGCCAGTCAGCCATGCTTCTATGCCGTTCCCATCGTGAACTCAGTACCATGCACCTCGCACTGCCAAGTGGATTCCGTCGGCGTTATACACAGCCTGAAATGTCAATACGGAGAAAAGCGAACAACTCGTGCAATGACTGTGCCGACTGTGCCGCAGTCGTGACTCTGCTATCAGACGCTGCCTACCAAATGCTTACCACTTGGCACCACGCCAAGCACTGATCTTGGCAAGCTCAGTATCCAAGCCCTTTCACTGGTCAGCCACACGTATGTCCCTTGATGCGTCTCGCCAAAGGCAACGAGATACGGCGCCATGCATCCCCGCAGCAGAAGTGTAACGTAAAAAGGGTCTTCGCTGTCCCGACTCCCGACCGGCAACTAAGATCTACCGTGAATGGGCGCTGCACCCTGACGCGATCTCGTGAGACAGCGTGGCCGCCTGCATTTGAAGTTCCAAGGGGCTCTGGCCCAACTTAAACCTAGCCTGGACCACTTCCTGTTTGACCATGCGTGCCAGCTGTCTGTACTCGATTACGACAGATTACCCCCATCGATTGATGTCTCTGTTGTATGCATACAACCAGTAGTTGGTCTCGCGTTGTGCATGGACTTCCATCTCATCACGCGTGAAAAATTGGTGGGACGCATTACTATTCAGCAGCTTTGCACTGCCAAAAAGGTCAGAAACTGGGAAGCTCCAGCCGAAGGGCAACTCGTGGCCACTAAAACCTCGGAGCAGAAACAGAAAATCACATGCTGACCTGACCATCAATGTAGCATATCAGTGACATACATACTTAGCCAGGACTCTCGACAACATGAGTGACACATACGAACAGGTTCTCATTCAAAACCAAGTCACCATGTGAGTGAGCGACAACTATGAGCCCAGCGGCCACTACAAAATACATCTTTACACGAATGGGAAACGGGAAACATATAGTGACGGCTAAGACGATTACGATGTCACTGGAAACCAGAATAAGTACACGCCGCAAGGCTAAGCACCCCAACTTACTATAGCTAGCAGGATCGATATGGTCAGGTAGTTCCGGCACAGCGACCTCGAATCGAGATTGAATGGCAGCCATCACTTGCTGGTCACTGTCGCTTGACACAAACGTGATGGCAAGACCTTTGGTGCCAAACCGCCCAGCGCGACCCACACGATGGAGGTAACTGTCCGCGTCAGGGGGACAGTCATAATTGACAACAATGTTGACTCGTTCGACATCGATACCACGGCCAAAGATATCAGTGGCCACCAGTATCCGCTTTTCAAAGGCCTTGAACGCAGTATAACGTTTTATTCTATTCGTCTTCGTCAGCATGATAAGCGAGTGGATATAGGCCATAAACCCACCGCTCTTCCTGCGCAAGGCCAGAGTGGATACTGATACTCGGGAAGTTGCACGAGACGAGCAGCTTGTCTAATTCAATCGCGCGAGCAACGGATTTAACGAAAATAACGACCTGACAAAAGGTGAATTTACAAAGCGTTGCCCCAACACAATGCTTACTTGGTTGAACTCCAAATGATCGAGCAACTCGTTAAGCTTCCTATTCTTGGCGTTCTCCTCGAGCCTGACATAGTGCTGTTGCAAGCCATGCAACGTCAGTTTCGTTTCATCATCGACGAAAATCTCCAGGGGCTATGTTCCGTAATTATAATCAACCTTCCTACTTCGGTTGTGAAGACGCACATTTGCCATGAACTTTTTGCAAGTGATACGAATTTCCTTCGACAACGTGGCGCTGAACATCATAACTTGTTTGTGATGGGGAGTCGCGCGGAAGATTTCTTGGACGTCCCGACGCATGTCTGCGCAGTAAAGAAAGGCGGAGGATAGCGGTTAGATTGCAATTGAATGGCGGTTTGAGTGAAAAAAGAAGAAACTCAAAAACAAAGGAGGATGTGCAAGCGCCGGAAACAAGTTGCGAATAAGTCCACGTGCGATGTTCGCCTGCGGAACCCGCGATGTTCTTCATCATCGACGCTCTCATCAACTCAACAACCCAGCTATGAACCCATAACCATGCTTCAACACCAATTGTAGCGCCAATGGCGCTTGCCCATATGGGCAACGTGACGTTGAGTATGACGAAAAGGACTTCGAACCGGTGGCGGAGACCATTGTGATGGCGTAATTTAATGGCAAAGCATTCCAAGACTGGCAGCCGAAACTGAATGGGCGAGACTAACCAAGCTGCTCAAGCATTTTGTCGCATTCGTCCAGGGTGAAGTGCTTGACGTTTTTGGCATCCAAAATCTTGTCTCGAGTGAGAGCATTCAAGCGGCCAGGAGTCGCCACGACGATGTGTGGGCACCGGCTCTTGTCACGAAGGAGTTCCGCATCTTTTTGCACAGGAGTGCCGCCGTAGAAGGTGTGGACCCGTACGTCTGGCATATACTTGGCAAACCGCGTGTACTCGTTTTTTATTTGGAAGGCGAGTTCACGGGTGTGGCACAAGACAATCACAGAAACTTCACCGTTGACAGGCTCCAACTGCTGCAGAGTTGCAAGCACGAAGACTGCGGTTTTTCCGTGGCCTGACTTTGCCTGACAAAGGACGTCCATCCCCAAAACAGCTTGAGGGATACACTCTTGCTGAACTAGAAAGCCGTAAGTCAAGGAGTAAAACGACAGACGGCTTAAAGTTACCTTCTGAAGGATGCTCGAACCCCAAGTCACTAATTGCTCGCAGAAGTTCGGGTTTCAACAAGAAGTCCCTAAAAGGGTGCGTCAGAGGCAGCAGTGCCGCATAAATGAAACGGGCGGACCTGAAGCCGGTCGAATGTATGCCTGAAAAGTTTTTCTTGTCTTTTTCGACCTCACCATCCACTGCCGCCGAAGTTGCAACGCCGTTCGTGGGCGCAGAGGTGCCGTTGGGGACGACGTCGTCTTCATCTTCGTAGTTGACCAGTTCCTCGTTGTCGTGCGACATCGTTGAATGAGATATTGAGCGTTACGCGGTTGGGTAGAGTTAAAAGCAAAAGAAAGATATGGTCGCAGGAGTAGAGGTTAAATTTGTGGCGCCGTCAAGGTTAGCTGGGCTGCTGACTAATGGAGCAGCACGACCGTCTTACTTAATCTCACGTGCGCACGGACCTCGTCACCGCTGTCAACGACTGCTGCCGTGCTACGGCGCGTTCCATGCTGCGAAATCGCCCACTAGAGTCGCTGAGATGGAGTTTTAGCTGAGTGTGTTGGCACCGGCTAGCGTGCGTATGACTGTCATGCTCTGGGCTTGTCGTCAATAGTGCCTTCTTACGTAGCCACTCGCATTTTTCAGTGCGCCGTTATCCAACACTCTTTTGAAACGTTCGTCGAGGCTTTTAGAACATATCCCTATCTCAATACGCTCGTTGGTTGGAGAACTAAATATATCTCATCGCCTCCCGGTGATAAAGCAACCGCTGTCCTGTAGCCTTTTGCACTCCCAGGTCACTGCCCTCAATTTCAGCACCTGTCACGCGTCAACCTGCAGCTTCAATCGTTTGAACTGGGTGGTATAAAGACACGGGTGTGTACGTGGGGAGAAGCATTCAATGGCCAGGCATAAAATGCCCACCTATCCTTTCTGGTGAGCTTTTTCGAATGCCCCTCCGGTCCCAAGGCTGAGCGCTGAGCATCGTTCTGTGCAGGCTTGGCGGCAAGTTCTCATTTTACTGATTGCACCATTTGGCTTACAATGCAATTCCAGGTGTGGCTGCCTCCAGTAGGTGGATCTACCAGGCTTCATATGTCATGGCTTATGCACATTGTAGTGGCAGCCTGTTTCACGCATCCGCTAGACCTGACGAAAGTGTACGCGGTATCAGATTTACCGAGTGAGTATGTCTAATGTGTCCACAGCCGCATGCAAACCCTCCCTCCATCCGTGCCGCATCCATCCATGCTCGCGACAATCCGGATGTCGTTGTCTGAAAATGGCTTATACGGTATCTACACCGGCCTCTCCGCATCACTACTTCGACAGATGACATACTCACTTGTCCGTATCGGAAGTTACGAGGAGATGAAAAAACGTATGTCTGAAAATGGCAAGCCTTCTACTGGCAAACTCCTTTTGGCCGCTACTGTTGCCGGAGGTTTGGGTGGCCTCGCTGGAAACCCTGCGGACATCTTGCTCGTACGCATGACGAGCGACTCACTGAGGCCTCCAGAAAAGCAATATGGATATCGTAATGCCCTGACAGGCCTTGCGACTCTCGTGAAAACCGAGGGTGTTCAGGGTCTTTGTAGAGGGCTTGGAACCAATGCGGTGAGCACGCAGAATTTAAACGTTTGGTGCTATAACTGAATATAAAATCAAGGCACGCGCAGCCTTAATGAATGTAAGCCTTCGCCTCTTCTAAACGCGGTGTGTAACATGTACTCTTTTCACAGCCATCGCAGGTGGGATCGTGAGTCGACTTGGCCCTCTGAGCCAATTGAACGTGCTTCGTGAACTTGGCTACAGTTATGATTTCTTTAAGACCACCCTGCTTCGTCACCGGATTCCCTTGGTGGACTACCAGTTCCATGATGGCTTCTTTTTACACGTCGTCGCTAGTCTGGCTGCCGGGACATGTGGCACAAGTTCGTTGTCCCGACTCATGTGTCCAGTTCTCACACCCCATTTCAGCCGTCTGCTCGCCCGCCGATGTCATCAG
>JBBPKG010000515.1:2847-15691 GCA_038089115.1 Fistulinella cinereoalba | reverse complement strand
AATTCACTCATATGAACCTCAGCGTCAAAAGCATCTACTATCTCAAGAAGAGAAGTAATGTCCTTCCCTGCAGGACCAGTTGCATGCAGCGCCTCGGCCTGGCACTGTCGAATTTTGATCTCTATGTGGTGAGACTTATCTTGATGCTTCGCATCAAGGGATAAGGCAGTGGAATAGTGGGAAATGGCCTCGTCATATAGTTGAGAATTCATCGCTGCATCTCCAAATACTTCAAGCTTTGCAGAAAAACGCAGTTTGAACTCTGAATAAAATAACGGTCACTGTAACATGAAAGGGCAGCAAGCGGGACATATCCCCACCGGAAAGCCATTCGGTGACGTTGACACTTGTGCCAGCGTCTCCAACAAAGTCACCCATTAGTTTAAGAAGAGAAGCGATGTTATCCTTCGTGGGGCCTGCCATATATAGTGCTTCACATTCGCATTGTCGAATCCTAATCCTTAGGTGATCGGACTTCCATTGGGGGGCCGCATCCAAGGTCAGCGATTCCGAATACCGAACAATGGCCAACTCATGTTGATGTCCATCCATCGCTGCATCCCCAAGGCGTTCGAGCTTCGCAGAGAGAGATAGCTTGAAATCTAGAGATCGTTATAAGCGTCAAGTGTAGCATGGGCGTAAACGAGGCGTAAACTCACTTGAAAGCCAGTCCAGGTCGGCTCCACTAATAGGAACGTTCTTGGAAAAGACAGCCACCATATCGAGAAGAGAGCGGATATCTTCCGTCCTGGGACCTGCCGCATATAGAGCTTCACAATGACACCGTCGAATCGTGTTTTTCATGGAGTTGAACTCCCATCCCGTTATCTGTCAGAAAATTTGAACGAGTCGCGATATATTACCCGATAGCACCCACCAATGATATTAACAACATGGAATGACCTTCGTAATGTTGCATGTGTACTTGTGCACGATCAAATGACTGTACGGCACCCTCGTAGTTGTTGCTCGCCATTTGTGAGCTTCCAAGAAGAAAGTACATATAAGCCTATTGGTCATGTAAGCGTTCCTGCTTTGGTGCAGCCGCACCGAGTACTAACCTGGACTGCATGGCATACAGAGTCGAATGGAGCTGTGGCAGCGATGAGGTTGTCTACACGGGATATCGCATCATTGTGTCCTCCAGCCACGAAGATGATAACGGCCTAGATGATATAAATGGCTTAAGAAAATCTCAATCCAAGAGCACGGGACACTGACCTTGATCAGAAGGAGGAAGCTCACATGAGCGGAATGGAAGTACTCAAATGCAATGTCGCACGTCCGATACCCGTGTTCCCTTTCGCCCTTGCCAACAAGTGCTACGCTCTTCGCAATGTAACCAATGACGGACGATTGAACATTGATGGACTTGAGTAATTTAGCATAAAGACACCGCAGTGTGTACAACGCAGCAAAGAAGGCTAACCTGTTCAGCATCATCAACCGAAGAATCAAACTGTCGCAGTCGCGCTCGAACGAGAGCTCTACCAGCGAGTAGATGGTGACTCGGATTCCGAGACATGGAGATTGTGGAAGACAACGACGCTTCCGCGTGTTCAAGATGGCCGTTCTCCCACAAATCAAGAATGATGCCGTCGATGTGAAACTCGGGTTCTAGAAGTGTGGGGTGAAGGTGAGGCAGAGAGACGGAGCTCTGCTACCCAATGTAACGGGGTAAGAGCGCTACCCAAATGATACATTCTACCGAAATATGACGCTCACTGTGCTGTGAGTTGATATGATACCAACGGAAACTTTGCTGACTTTCCCGTGACCTGACTCGCAAGAACAGGTGACTACTTTGTGTATCAATACGAAGAAACTTACTTTGGTCTGTCTGCTTCTTCTGGATACCAGTGGTAAGCTGCGGCCGGACTTCGGCGAGATTCATTGAAGTTTCACTCCCGTGCGGTGCCTTATCCACGGATCTCCAGACCACACCTTTCCCGTTAGATGCCTGAGAACAATCTGATGGACTGGCATTGACATCTGGCGACACCTCCAAGCTCCCGAAACTGCCTTCACCACCCTCCTCATCCCCGGATGCCATTTCGATATCCCCCCCGGTAGAATGCGGGATTTCGACTTTACCATGTTCAGTGGAAGCACTTTGGAAAACAGATGTACCCACTATGCAAAGGGCTTGTAAGAATTACCCCGTGAGGGGTTTTCGTCGGAACGTACCAGGTGGACGACTGGTGTGTATGTCCTCGAGTGAACGCCCGAGGGATAGCGACCTGGCCACCATCCTCTCGGCAACCTCTTCCGCTACGAACTGCTCCAACCCACAACGTTTTACCAAGAATTTCACTAAATCTTTCGGGCGTAAATCCCTGGGAAGTGCCCCCGAGCCGAGCAGGCGCCCAACTATACCTTCCAGTGGCATAGTAAATCTTCCCTGCCCATTATACCCTGTCAACAGCCTTTTGATATTTTCCACGGATTCCCGGGTCTTGCGATGTGGCGGCAGTCCAGTAACACAAGCATGACCCGCAAATCTGAGACCGGATTTTTCCAGAACGCTCTCGTGTCTGACCCACCAATCCTCCATATTTGCTTCCCGTTCAAGATGAGTGATGACAAGTGCGATGGGGACTCGGCTCCTACAGAAGCCTTCATAAAACAGTCTATAGTTAGACGTGGTAGTCCATGTGACTCTTGCTCCATGAATGCAGTAGAGCAGCAGGTCGACACGGCCGTGAGGTGCAAGGTGGTCGATTAGATCGTAAGCCTGCGCGATCGAATGTACATAGCTGTTGATACCCATTTCTGGTGCAGCGATGCCAACTGTTTCCCAGATATGAAGGTTCGACCCCGGACAGGAAGTATATGTGGTTTGAACGACGTGGTGCACACCTGAAGTCCTGGAGAAGTCTCTGCAACTTCCCGCCCAGCAATGAGGTTGATCACGGAACTCTTTCCAACGCCCGTCTCTCCGAACAAGACGACGTTGAGCGAGGAACTCATGAGTTTTCTACTTGAAAATCAGACTCTGCCGACTGGCGTAGCGCGAACCGACGTGGCGCTATAGAATGTCCGGACGACAATAGCGGGGAGGGCGAACGACGGTGTGACGGATGAGCGGGGGGGTTCGTGTGTAGAGGTGAACTGGCAAAAGGCAGGTCGACAGAGATCCGGTTTGTCTGTGGTGGTGGTTGAAGAGTGAAGGAAAGGATGAACACGAGGATAAGACGCGCAACGCACGGACCCTTCCTGTCGACGGGCACGCGCGTGGGAGGCTTCAACCAATTGTGGACTCGTGATGAAGGTGCGATAAGCGCTGCGGTGGTGTTCTTGGGCGTCTGATCGACGACAGTGATCGTATGTAGAGGCAGCTTCATGATGGTGTTGGGCTATTTGACGCCAGGTTCTCACACTACAAGGGCAAGTGTCATTACAATGGACATCAAGTAAGCACGGGACAACACTATAGACATGTGAATCGAGTAGCGTTATAGTCTGGCGTAGTGTACGAACGGATAGACAAAAGCCTCCGCTAAACAAGAAAGGTATTGTTCTAGCAATGGTGATATGATGTATGCAAGAAGAAAAACGAAACAAGAAAAAAAAAAAAAACGAACGTGCGAATACAGCGAAAAACGAGTGGATAGGCCGCGCAAAAACCGTCGGCGTTTTTGTGTGTCAAAGATTGTCAATCAACTCCGTGTGCGGGGACCCGATCAGGATCACCTCGCCCTCCTCCGCGTCGCCCTCGCGCCAGCGCTCCAACGTCCGCCCACTGGCGCTCAACCGCGCCTTGACCGGCGATAGGGGCAATGACGCCTTGCTGCCCCCACCCGCGAGCCTGTTCCCGCCCCCGTTGGTCGCCTGCGACAGACGTCTTAAAATGACCGAGCTCGCTCGGCTTACGAGCGACCGCCGGGGCGTCTGCATCGGTAAGCGCATGTCCCCCGTCGTGGTCAACCGCGCATCGGCCGAGCCGGGCCGACACACTCCAGATGAGCCCGAAGAGGCATCGCTCGTGCCGCGAAAGTGTGCGAGTGGGTGGCTCGGGAGGGACACGGGCGAGGTGTTGGACGTCGGCGAGGCGTTCGTGGCGCTGGGGTTGGCCAGGCCGGCACCTGCCTCGACGGGCGAGTCCGGTCCCCGATCGGAGCCTGTGAGGCTCATCACGAGATTGCTCCGCCGCGCCTTTGTGGGCGTCCGCGCGGTGAGGGACGAAAAGATTTGGAGAGAGTGGGTGCGATCAAGGCCGTTGAGACGCGTGCTCGTGCCACCGTCGGTTTCGAGCCAGATGGACGGTACGCGGGTCGGCGGAAGTTGTGCGGCGTGGGGCGGCGAAGGGACGGAGTTGGACAGCGTGGGTTCTGGCCGGAAAAGGTAAGCATGTGTGCGAATGAAAGTGATCGACAGCTACCTTGGGGAGGGGGTGCCTTTCGAGCGTGTTCGTTGGTAAGGCTGTCCATGTCCAAAAAGGACTGGCCAGGGACGGATGCGAGGGGAAGAGCGGGCATGGGCGGCGGATCAACGGGTGACGTATGCGTCGATGATTGGGAACGTAACGACTTTGGGAGACGCAGGCTCGAGTTGGAGGCAGCACGGCTGCGAGTGCGAGCGGCGGAGACACGGGAGGCATGGTTGGTGCCGTCGCGGGTGGAGCGACGGCTGCGGGTGGACTTGACAGATCGGATAGATTTGGTGTCGGACCTGTCCTGTTTTGGGCTGGCGGGGGAAGAGACGAGGGTGGCCTTGGACGCAACTGCGGTGGCCGTGACACCGAGCACGATGGCAACGTCGGTGCTGAGTGTTGTTGCGTCGGCGAATGTGCCTGTTTCGTCTGGATCGAGTTTAAAATCCAAGGGTTGGTCAGGGATGACATCGTCTGGGCCCATACTGGGACCGATGATGGCGAGCTCCTCCCCGACGTCACCCAAGAGGTCATCGGACTCGCTGACGGCGATCTCTTGCTCAAAGTCGTCAAACTCGATGGCGACCCTCTCGGCTTCGCGCCATGCCTCCTCCAGCTCATCCTCGAGGGTCTGGACCCTGGCCTGTGCTCGCTTGAGCTCCTGACCCTGACGTTCGTACGCGCGGTTGAGTTTTCTCAGCGCGATGCCGAGGGCGGATGACCAGTGCTGGTGCTGGATGAGGGCAATCTGAGACTGTTGGTCCTGGAACTGGAGAATGGAGGCCAAGAGGGCGTCGCAGGAGGCGATGGAGGAGGCGAGCTGGGCGATGAAGGCAGGGACAGGGCTGTCGGCAGCGTCGGCAAGGGGTGGGTTCGGCACCGAAGAGGCCGCGTTGAGCGCCTGGATGAGCATGGTGCGGCGGCCGACCTCGAATCGCCACTTGGCCTGTGCCCGTGCGCGCTCTGAATCGAGGCGCTCTGTCTCATGGACGACGTCGACTTCGAGCGCCTGGAGGGAGAGGAGACGGACGAAGGAGTCGCGGGCGCTGAGCCGGATGGCCTTGGAGACGATTTCCTGGAGCTCGGCAGAGGAAAAGGTCCACTGTGCGACCTCGAGGGGGAGGCCCTTCCACGGGATGGGCGCGGGGTCGAAGGTGACGTGGGGCGGGGGGGTGAGCGGGGGCGGGGTGAGGATGGGCTTTGGCTGTGGGGTGTCGTCGGGGGGCTCGTCCGGAGAGGCGGGGCCGGGGCTGGCGACGTCGCGGGTGCGGGTGCGGATGCGGGGCCCGGTCGGGGCGCGGACGGGGCGGTCGTGTGCTTGGGAGAGTCTCCTCGGCGGCGTTCGCTCGTCGTTGTCCATGTCGAGAGCGCGCGTGGCGGTGATCCATATAAACGGCATTTCCCGGCCATCTAATCTAATCTCGCGCGCGATTTTCGCGGAGACGAACGTCCGATGTTTTCGCGCCTTGTGCGAGTATAAAATGCAGCAGACCGGGCAGGTCTCCCAATGGACCTGCCCGACGACGTGCTGCTCGACATCCTCGCCCGGCTGCCTGTGTCCAGCGTGCTCGCCCTCCGCCGCGTACGTCCGAGCCCGAGTCGGCCCGCCCCGCCCCGGCCCGTGCTCACCCCCGCCCAGACCTGCACCCGCCTCTGCGCCGCGACCCGCCTGCGCGCGCTCTGGACGCAGCTCCTCCGCGTGCACGTGCTCGACCCCGCCATGCCCTGCCCCGGCCCCGGCCCGCTCGACCGCCTCCCGGCCCGCGATCTCGAGCACCTCACCCGCCGCGCCCTCGCCCTCCGCCGCGTCTGGACGTCCCCGAGCCCCGTCCCCCGCCGACGCCTCGCCTTCCCCACCGAGCCCGCAGCCCGCGTCGTCTTCCTCCAGTTCCTCCCCGCCCGCAACAACCGCTACCTCCTCTCCGTCTCCATGTCCCCCCGCCCCCGCGCCTACCTCCTCCAGTGCTGGGACCTTGCCGCACACCCGCGCTGCATCGCAGAGCTCAGGCACGCCGACGGCCCCTACGGTGGCGTCGTCGTTAATTCCGATCCCACCAGCACAGCCGTACTCGCGATGCAATCGGCCCAGTGCGTCACGTCCTTCCCCCCCTATTTCCACTCACCCCATCCAGGACAGAGACGTTTTCGATCCGCTTCGACGCGGACGACCCCGAGTCCGCCTTTGAGACGGAGGCCACCATCGACGGCATCCGCGAGCTCCATCTCCTCTCCGGCTCCACCCTCGTCACCCGTCGCACCGACGACGGCGGTGCACTTGCCCTCTGGGATCTCCGCGATCTCCGCCAGGAGTGTGTCCAGCTCATCAACCCGTCCCTCGTCCACGTCAGTCCACACACGCCCGATACACGTCCCACTCACCTCCCTCCAGCCAGACGACGCCGTGCAGGCCATCCACCTCGCCTACGACTACGCCCTCGTCGTCCGCGTCCAGTCCATCGAGATCTACGCCACCACGCCGTGCCCCAGCCTGCTGCCCCTCCGCACCGCCCCCATTGCCTACCCGCTCGCCCAGTTCAAGCTCCAGTGGCGCACAGACGCCGTCGTGCTCGCCCCATGCGGCCACCGCACCGCACCCCGTCCCATCCACCTCCTCGTCCGCTTCGGGAGCATCTATCCCTGGCCCGTCAACGTCCTCCACCACTACGTCCTCCCCCCCAACCCCGCCTGGCGCCCGTCTCACGGTACGTCCGAGTACAACCTCCCGTACAGCCCCCGTCCGGGCATCGTCCACACCATCTGCTCCCCCATCCGTCTCTTTGGCCAGTCCGCCATGGCCCTCGGGCCCTACGGCACCGCCATGTGGCTCGACAACCACACCGACGAGTGGCTCGGCCCTGGCGAGCGCGGTCAGCGCCTCGCCAGCAGGGTCGTCACCGACATGATAACGCCATCCGCTATGGCCACAGAGATAACCGCCCCTGCCGACGCGACCGGCGCGACCACCGTCTTTGGCGTCCGCGACGACGATGACGCATGGACCCGCGTCGCCATGGACGAAGAAGCGGGGCGCATCGCCCTCGGCCATACAGACGGCGCCATCACGTTGCTCGAGTATTGATACCCACACCCATATACCACACTGTATGCCACTCACAACATTTTGTATTTCTGCCGGTTGTATCCCATTTTAGAAAAATACATGTGCTTTGCCTCGTCCATCAGGACGCGATCAGAACCTGTCCACGCCGTCAGTCCGGACAAACACACAGAACAGCGCGACGGACCGCGGACGGGGTCAACCCCAACTCGCGCAACGTCTTTCCAAACTCGGCCCGCGTGAACGTTTTCCTGCAACGGCGAACAAGAAGCATCCATCAGCTGATCGCATCTCACGGGCCACGCACACACGATTTGCACGCATCAGCACACGCACCTAGGGAAGTGTTGGGCAAATGAGACCGTATCGACACTGACGGTCAGCGTTTGCGCCGCCACGAACTCGGCAACTTCGCGTAACGCTGGCGATAACGATCGGATCAGTCCGCGAAGCACCGTATGAATACACGACATGAACGCCGGTAAGGGCGCGAGGCGCGAAAATACCGGACGCACGAAAAGAACGGGGGAAAAAAGAACGCACTGGACTCGCTTGGCAGCGTGGTCACGTACGGCCCCTCGCTCGCCAGCCGGATCTGGAGCCGGGTCTCTTTAAAGTCCTTGCCTGCGACGACCGCTGGCACGGGCGCGGCGGCAGGGTGCGACGAGGACGCAACGGGGTCGACGATCTCCAGGCCGTCTCTGAGCGCCTTTTCCCGCGCCGCTTTCTCCGCGCGTGCCTTTTTATCCGCCTCGATCTGCGCGCGGACGGCCGCCCGCGCTTTGGCGTCGTCGATCTTGTCTGTCCAACGCGTCGAGGCGAACAATCGACGGACGTGCGGACGACTCACCTCGTCGGCGCTGCTCCGCCTCCTTGACGATCTCCTTGGCCTTGACCTCTTCCTTGAGCTTGTTCAGGTCCTGCCAGCGCAAAAAAAGGGTGGGTGAGCACACCGCACGCGCATTGCGCACAAGAGGGGCACCTTGCCCTGCTTCCGCCGGATCTGCTCGTTCGCCCTGGCCTCTTTCGCCTCCTCCTCGGCCTTGCCCGCACGCTTCGCAGCCATCTTGGCACGCAGTTCCGCGAGCCGCTCGCGCTTCTCGTCCTCGGTGAGCGGCTTGATCTGTGCGGCGGGTCAGCGCAGCCCGTCGGAGGACGGGGAACGCACCTCCTCCGTGCTCTCCTCAAATTGGTCGTGCCCGCTCTTTTCGGCATGGTAATTCGCGAGCGCGGTGCTCTTGAACGTCTTGGCGCAGATCGTGCAGCGGATGCTCTGGCGCGTGTGAGCGTCCGGGGGCGTGCGGGGGGGTGAGTGGCGCGGGGCGTTACCTTGGCTTCAGCCGCAGAGACCCCGAGAGCCGCTGCCTCCTCGTCCTCGTCCTCATCGTCAGCGTCGTCGTCGACGTGGATCGGCGCGGATCCGGGCGCGGGGATGGCCTCCCCGTCGTGCTCGAGCACGTGGTCCATCGCGGGCTGCAGGCCGCGTCCCGAGGTTGCGCGGAGTGCCCCTGTGCGATCGCGAAAAGTTGTGAGCGTTCTGTGTGAGGGCACGGGTGCGGACTGACAATCGACGCGGGCGGGGTCAAAGCCCATCCCTATCAGCGTGTCTCTGTCGCTCGTCATCGTCACTGACAGGCGTGTCGCACAGCCACAGTGTCCCTTCTCATGATCTATGTACATCGGGTCACCCCATCCCGATGACGTTCTGCGTACCGCATGTATCGTCCTCCTACGATGGTGCACAGACCAGACACAAAGGGCAAGTTGTGTGAACAACAAAAAACATCTACATAACTTTCACGAACCAGTAAAAATCGACGAATGGAAAGTTAATCACTGGTCAAGTTTGACACCAATGAGCATACCAAGTCGATAACCACAGACTTGGCCACACGTCATCCCTCGCCCAGACCGCCGGTGCCAGTAGTTTCGGCATACCCTCGAATGAGTCAAATACGGTCCATGTTCGACCTTTACCTGATCACTGGATGCGGGTGGGATACGGCCGTCCGAATTCGTGCTCATTCCATGCCGGACCGCCGGTGCGCTACAGCTCGAGGTCGCACTTTGACCTCTGCGCCTCCTGCTGGGATCTCCGGTGCATTTGCATCCAGACTCAACGCCTATAGGTGCTGAGGACCTCCATGCAGGGCACTGGTACGTCTCCTCGCCCGTAGTCGAGTCAGTGACCCATTGCGCGCAGTACCGAGTGGCCGAAACAAGCGGTTGGATGCGAACGACCGACACGTCGCGACTCGCTCAACCACAAAGCGGGTCGCACAGCCTCAGTGGGTCTTTGCCGCAGAGCCAGTCCGACCACGCAGATCTCGTTTCCTCGGACGCCCTTTCCGGAAGATTGCTCGCATGCACGACATGGATGAGAGCGTGGCCTGTTTGTACGTTCCGGCCCTCCTAATGAACTGAATGGCCAACGCCACTGAAAGACGGCGCTCCCCGGCTACCCCGCGCATCGGAGACCCAAAAATCGAGTGCCAAAACACGGCCGGGCGAGTCCACAACATCCATTCCTCACCATGACCGCATCACCAGCCAAAAAGGTTCGACGACAAAATGTGACTACCGAGGTGCGTCGCCCGTCGTGCCGATTGAACTTTGACGTCCTGTGTACTGTACGTATCGTGTTTCAACCCCTTTCCGATGGTGTGCCGACCGCGCATAGCTCGCTGCCTACGCTCAACCGAGGGATCTCCTGAGCCTGTCTCGGACATGCCGCTGCCTCCGAGTGCTCCTGATCGACAAGGCATCCGACATCATCTGGAAGATGTCGCGGCGCCATCGAGCCCCATACCTGCCCGACTGTCCAGCCGATTTGACCGAGCGCAGTTATGCAGTCCTCGTGTATGGCTCGCGCTGTTACGTACGTCGATTCTTGTATGTACGGTCGACGCCTTTGACTGTGAGATCAGGGGTGTGGAAAATATGCCAAAAAGACGTTTTGGAAAATGCGCCGCAGGTATTGTCCACGATGCAGGGTCAATCGGTATGGTCTCATGAACAGCCCCGAGGATGAAACTTAGAGTTGCAGGCTCCGCTCGTTATCGTTGTGCCACGAGATTATCCAAACTCGTGCCGTTCTAGCTAGCGAACACGTCAGGGTGAAAAGTGGGGAACACAGTGTGTTTTAACAGTGTACATGCCATCAGAGCGTTTGATGGTACCACAGGTACCCAACTCCAGGTCGACGAGGGCCAAGAGAAAAAGTTTATGAACGAGTATAACTGCTGCTCCGACAAGAGGCGATTCCTAACAGAAAAGACGCGCCAATATGCAGCTATATGCGAGGTCCATCTCATCATATTTTCTGTCTCTGCCTCTCACCGACTTCAACAGCATGCTTCCCGATGCGAACGGTGGCTGGAAATGGCAGCACCACAAGGTTCGAGATCATATCAAGGAGAGACAGAATATCAACAAAAGTCGGCGGCTCGGTTCGCTCTCTTCTTCCGTCAGGAAGTCACACTTCTTAGCCACTTGTCATAGCATGCTTTTCTGTCTCCGGAAGCATGGCTATGGGCCTGAAATCACTCACTTTGGGCGTGATATCATCCGGGAATCCCTCTATTTTGGGTGGAATTTCACACTTCCCCTAGGCCGTGGTGAGTTTTTGTTGCCTGATGCTAAGCTCACCTTTTTTCATTCATGGTTTGGTAGAACCGAAAATGGAACCTCGTACCATTACAACTATGAACAATTTGAGGGTTGAGCGGTTAGAATCAACTATCTATCCAACACGTCGAGCGTTATTAGCAGCCGAGTTCGCCGATTATGTGGCATCCCCGCCTTCGGACGCTCCTACCCTCCACCTCCTTCCTCATGTAACTGATGTTGCCGGCTTCCCACCATTTCAGGACATCATTATGAACGCAGAAGATACTTGTTTAAACACCACGATCTCGAAACTTGAGACGGCGTTTACACAGCTGCCGGAACTGGTAAACAGGTGGAGAAAGGTACTCAATGTACACCTTGCGCGATTGGTCTTTTTGCCTTTGGATGAAAACGCAGAGGAAGAAGAGGAAGATCCGGGATTGGAATCCTCCGACGAGTGCGACATGAAATCGTTTAACTCTGCCACAGAGAAACTGCGCCTGGCTTGTGCAGTGTTCAGAACGCCTTCGGCCGTCATGTATCCGGAGGTGTTGAGCACCTTGACCCCATACTACGACCAGGCGTACTGGATCAAACATCCACACTGCCATGTAAACGTCACATCGTCTGCCCAGACGCGATTCAGGCTGGAATTTGTCGCAGAAGCGCCAGACATTGTCCTCGCATGTGGGCTCGAGCCAAAAGTGGCCACGGTCGACGACATGGATCGTCGGAATGCGCGGCTCAGATGTGCGTGCTACCCTAGGAAGAACCCACTCGTCTGGGGTTGGCGAGACGCGGTGCGTCTCCCTGCGGTGCTATCTTGGTGCAGCGAATTGACATGCACACCAATCGATAGATGCAGCATGCTGCCGTCTCCCACAATGGCTTGTTGTCTAACGACGACCGTTGGACGCTCGTAGACGAGGAGCATATGCCCACTATTGAAGCCGCTGAACGTACACTGTTCAAAGAGGAAGACGCACCTTTGGTCCACACACGGTGCTTGCTCTGCTGTCCCACTGTGGGAGATGCACGCAAGGAAGCAGAAACGATGACGCACCTCGTCGCTTGGTGAGCATTTGATCGGTCCCTGTCGCGTGCGGATGACCTCATGAGAGCGACGGGATGGTGTAGGCACGACATCGAGAGAGATGAGATCCAGGCTGGCGTGCACTACGCAGAGCTGAAGCCGTTTTACACGCAACGTGCTTTGGAGATGGTCGAGAGAAATGGGCAAGTGACGTTCAGGCGGCCGGTCGATCTGTATCTCCCTTATCTGAATCGCTGAGTGGGACGTGGTCGGAAATGGTCTCCTTTCACAGGAGTATGTATATGAAATCACAGTTGCCAACTTGCCAGTCGCAAGCCAGCGATTTGAAGCGGGCCCCTTATATCTGATGATGTGCTGTCCACGTGTGGATATTGTTTGCTTGTATGTCTCGTCGATGCTCCGAGCTGTCATGACACCACGACTACTAGGCATGCTCTGCCAGGTTTGATGTCGTTTGGGAACGTGTTTATGCCGCATGGGGTGCTACCCAGCAGCCATATGGACGCAGCGCTATGCAGCCAAGAAATCGGTGATGAAATACTATGATCCTCTCACTGTCTTTCCGCCCTTCGTTTTGTTGTACTGTGCCTGCTGCATTCAATCACTGATATTGTACCACCTGGCGATGCGAGTGCTAATCGGAAGCAAGGGCACACACAGCGGATAATCTCAGCTCAAGTCGTACGTCGAAACCCGGTTCTATCGATGTCCCAGTACGTTGGCACCCAAGTATCACAGATCCGCACCCATC
>JBBPKG010000513.1:0-10534 GCA_038089115.1 Fistulinella cinereoalba | reverse complement strand
ATAGGAAAGCATATCTGGTCAAGTGGTACTGCGTTCCAAGATCAATCTCATCAGCGCACTCCTTTAAAGACTACATGTGTAATAAGTCCGAGGACGGCAAAAAAGGTGCGTGCATACGGACTCGTAAGATGCGAGGAAGCTGGAAATTAAAGTATTCTTGCCGCATAGCTTGGGTGTCGGTGAAGGCCTTCCGGTATGCGTCCGAGGCACTTGAAACACGGGATCGGATATCATCTTCCTGCCGTTGAATCTAGCCGATCATGAGCCCCACATGAACTAAGGGAGATTAGTAGCTGACATTGCCAGGATTTTTCCCCTTCAAAAGTAGGCCACCTTTGGCTACGGCTTTTCCAAGCACGCGTTTTCCTCCCAATACTCCGGGGGCTTTTGCGTGCACGCTCTCGCTTACTGGCTCGCCTTCTTTCTGGAGTAGCACCCGTTCCAGTTCTTCCGACGACATGTCTAGTCGGGTTTTGCTCTTCTCCATATTCATTTCAGCCTCTTGCAGCGCACGCTCATAACGGCTTGCCAACTCCTTTGTCTGTGTGTTCCATCAAGAGCATGGACACGAAAGAGGATCCACTAAAACGAACCAGCTTCCTGTTCTTATCGACCTCCTTTGCTAGAGAAGCAAGCTCGTCGCTCATTTCGTTGAGACGTTGAGAGAATCTTATTCTGTTGTCTGCCATTACTTCATGAAGCTTCATTGAGGATTGCCATGCATGGACAAAAGACCTAAGAACAAAGGACATCAGCCCGGCGTCTATAATGCTGTGCAATGTATGCTACCCGGCTTTGCCATCATTCATAGAGTATACCTCTGATGTGCCGCGGGCGAGTTTCTGGAGACTCTTGCCATATTCTTCTTCAAGAACGGCCCGCTTCTTGAAAAAGACCGAAGCTTCCTGTTATAATTATAGATCAAACATACGATCACGCTACGCTCGACGAACAGTATGAAGACTACCACTAACCCGGCAGGATACCATACTCTGTTTGATTCGATCCAGGAGCAGAGGCACGCCGCACTGCCATGCGGACGTATCAATACGCAGCTAGTTCCACACCCAATGGAGCGTCGCTCACGTCTAATTCGCACAGTGCCCTTAGAACGTTCTCATCGAAACTTGGTTCCACCAAGCTCGCTACGTCACTCGGGACGGTCGACAACGCATCCTTCCGGTCAAGTGTGATGGTGATACTGTCTCGGCGCCTGGAGAGAGACGATCGCCCTAACGAGTCGGAACTTGATCTGGGCGGCGGTGATGACGGCTTTGTCGATACGGAGGCGACTGCGGGCGTCGTCACGGATTCGTGCAAATGTGAGAGGTTACCAGGCTGGAAGAGGCCATATGGTGTGTGTCCGGGGTTGCTTGGATCGGAGTGGTCGGTAGAGTCCCATACAGATGGAGAGTAGCCGTCGTCACCCATTGCTACATCCACGACGAGCGGGACGACGAGCGGGACAAGATGGCGGCGTCAGGCAATGTGAGGGGTATCCACGCAGCGCTCGACACCTCCGGCTTCAGAGTGATATTAGGTAATAAAAATCCGTTTCAAAATATTTAGCCCCTGTAATGACCCCACGAGAACCATAGATTATACCAACTTGGACCCTCTAATTAATCCGTTACCAAATGCCCAGGGAAAATGCCCGAACACTGCGCCTTGCCGTATGTCAATTGCCGTTTGTCAGACCTGCGCAACCCGGACATGCAATGCTACGTGTATCCGTGATGCTTTGGTCTGGCAGCATCCTGGCCTCGTCGTGTCAGCACAGAATGCACGGCAGGCGTGCACGCGACTCACCTTTGCGCACACGTCGACTGACAATGATGCGGCAGTGTCTCATGCCTGCCACTAACTACGCAACACTTCCCGTTACAGTCGACCTGCCGAAAATCCGTATTATCAGCAGTGCCCCAGCGAGCAGACCAGCCAGAGAGCATACCCTCTGTCGTTTGACGATACAGCGGTGACCACAGCTGTACTCGTGGTGTTGGATGACGTTGTAGCACATTTCAATAGTTGAGCTGAGCGACGTTGAAATACAAGTGGGTGTTCTGACTACAACCTCGCCATCCTCACGCGTATAAATACCCTGACGGCTTAGACCCTGGGGGATGATCGCGCAGATGAAAGTTTAGACGAAAGGGCAGCCGTCCGGCTTGCACCGAGCCTGCACAAAGGACCTGAGAAAATGAAACAAGAGTAATATGGACCGAATGGGCATCACAGCACATCGTCAGGACAAACCATCATACGCAAATGGCAGAACCTCAGTAATGGTCATCAAAAACGATGCAAGCGGTCGTCCCTGCCGCGATATACCTCGAGAGTCCCCGAGAGCCGGAGGCTGTGAGGCAACCATCGGCATCACAGAATGTCGGGGGAGATCAGGGATAAGGGGATTAAGGGCCCTTGGTTCCACCGCAGTCAAATTGGGACCTCGGTGAAAACACTCCGCGAGACATGATCTATAGACACTATACCACCCGGAGTTAAGCATGCTTTCTTCTTCTGAGCGTGTGGCAGTATCGAATAGCAGCCCTGACAGGGTGAAATGCTGTCCCAAGACCAACATCCAAGACACGACGGGATGCCGATTCTAGCGGATATGAGAAGGTCCGGCAGCCAAATTTAGGAGTCTAAGTAAAGAACGGAAGAATCGCACTGAGCGTGGCGAATACACCAAGGCACACCGATAGTACAGGCGTCCCGGAGGGACGGCAGCAATCAAGTCCGTCGCGCAAGGTACCTCATTTGGCACCCTAAAACCCTCATCCAGGCACGAGGCAACTACATCCATCAATGAGTTAGCACGAAGCAGTGCGGTGACAAAGCCAAGTGGCTGGAAGTGATATCATGTCATTCCGTACATCACGTAAAACTCACCAACTATTTTCTATTCACTTCGGGACGAAAAGGTATGATGAGCAGAAGAATATAAGCAGCGCGAGTGGTAGTGCAAACGGAAGTGTACAGACGACCTTATACTGCGGAGCCTACCCTCCTATCAAAGATCTGCGTGCCTCCCGTTCCGATCAAGGCGCATCTTGCAAAGTATTTGGCAAGGGCAAGACGGACCACCTGCAGGCGTTGATGGGCATCCTGACGCCCATCAATACGGAGCTTCATTTCCAGCATCCTGAGGTAATCCTCCCCTGACCCCTGGGCCGCACTCGCGCAAACCTCATCAAGGCGATAAAGTAAAATACAGGCGCTAGCGTAAGAAAAAAGTGGGCTAGGTTCTAGAACG
Source organism: Fistulinella cinereoalba (assembly GCA_038089115.1). NCBI lineage: Eukaryota > Fungi > Basidiomycota > Agaricomycetes > Boletales > Boletaceae > Fistulinella > Fistulinella cinereoalba. The sequence continues at coordinate 7,275 of JBBPKG010000513.1, read as the reverse complement.
CGGCTGAGTCAGCGCTGGACCCTGCCACATTCGAGTAAAAAAAAAACTTGCCATATTGCAGGAGTTGAACAGCATCGCAGAGCAAAACCCCCCACCAGGACTTTGGCACAATCTCCTCTTGAAATATAGTTACAAGATCCCAAGCAGCATCCTGGAGGTCCTGATTTGACAGCCGCTGATGGAATTCAGCGTACCGTACAGCGAAGATCAGCCGATGGATAAATACGCCATGTGCGCCAGCATTTGCGCGTAGTGCTTGCAACGACGGTGCAATATCGAGGACGTATCTGGTGTATTGTTCCGGTCCTGAAGCACTTCAGATGAGAGAACTCTGGAACATCGGATGATATGCCCAACCTGCGTGAATGTATTCTTGTAGGATACGATCAACCACATGACCAAGCCCAGGCCAATCCTCCGCTGATGAACAATACGAGAGCGCGAGACCATATTCCTTTCTCTGCACAAACGTTCGGGCGGCTATCTGCACCGAGAAGGGGTGAGCCAATGTTTGGAAACAAACTGAACGCGACCTAACCCTGCAAATGCTTCTCCTGACGTTTTCTCTCTGATACTCATGACAAGTCGCATTCAGGTCCTTGATCATCCCAGCTAAGTCCCCTTTACCAGGACCTTCCCCGTTGTTTCCTTCCGGCGTGCTTGTAGACCCGACGCCGTGTAATCCCAGAGGGACACGAACTAGGACCTCGTCGGCGGTTTTCGCGCCGATCTTCCCACACGAGTACATGTAGGCCAAAGTAATTCTCCACAAGGTGGCATCGGCATGCAGGTACTGCGCGTAGGAAAGAACGTAAAAGTTCCTGGGCGTTAATCCTGAACTGCACCCGAATTCAGTTTTCCAGTCCAAGATATACATCTATAATCACTTACTCCTCGTTCGGTTCCTTGTCCACTAGGGCCAAAGGTTCCATCATATCTGCCAGATGGGCGCTGAGCCAGGGATCTAGCTTTGCGGCATGGTCTAACGCCTTCAGTGGATCACCGGTGAAGAGGGCAGCATGAATCATATCTTCCAAGTTAGTGGGGTCCGGTGGTAGGTCCTCGAGGACCTGAGTAATAACGTCACTTTTCGGTCGAGTGAGCAAATCATGAAGTGTCAATATCCAACAGGACCCACGGTAGATCTTGTCTCCGGAGCCTTGAGTCCACAAAAACGCCCCAGGCAACACAGACCTCCTTCCAGTCGGCACCGAGTTCTTCGCAGACCTTCTGGATTATTTCCCCACGACCTTCCAGGATACCGACTATATCACTGAAACGATCCCACCAATCCTCATAGTCATCGCGTCTGTCAAATTCAGGCACGCCGTCAAGATCGAGGCGCAGTGCCTTAACCTTCTCCTTCCACTTGTGAGATGCATACGCAAATGCCCGCTCTGACTCGTGCGCCTGCAGCTTGGGCTGTGCATTAAGTAATGGGATAAGGGTTTGCGACATCCTTCGTAAATTTTTCGACGGGTGAACAGACAGGGTGCCCAGGAAAAATGTGGCGGCTTTACTCAAGCCTCTCAGAGTCGCCCTTGAGAGGAAGTTCAAAAAGGATAAAATAAGTCAGTGGCAAGAAACGGTATCGAACCTGGTTAGATATGGCCAAAAGGTTTCATCTGTCCAAGGATGTTCCAGTGTCGAAAGGTGGTCTCCTTCTTCACTGGAAGGCTCTATGAAATGGGTATTCAACCATTCCGTAAGGTCATCTCCAACAGGAGCATTTTCGAGTCCAAACTCGGGAACATAAAGGATAACAAAAAGGGACAAGCACGTATACAATATCCGATAGTGGTTACTAAGAACCTGACGCGCTTCAGAAGAGAATTGCTGAATAGAGCTTTTGAGACCTTGAAAGGTGCTCAGTAACTTGGACACGCACCGCCGTGTGCACCCAGCACTCTTTCGCGAAATTGACATAATCAAGGGCAAGTTTACGGATCATCTTTTGGCTGTCACGATTTTGAAGCCTTGGGAAGGACCATTAACGACAGAAATACAAATAAAAAACACCTCACAGGTCGGTCCCCATCTGGGTCGCAGATTTCAACAAGTTCTGCCATGCAGCAAAAATTATCGAAGTGTCTCCGACAAACTAGTATGCCTTAACAAACACGGCTTAACCAGAAGAGGTCACACAACACACCAATCGACGCTCGGACAGCGGCAGAGCCTCCGAGCTCACGAAGTAGATCAGTTGGTCATCCGGGCTGAATACGTGATGCTTTGCTGAAGAATTCTCCAACTGCAGTGAATATGTTCAACTCAGGAGATATCTGACACCTTAGTAATGCTCATACCAAAGAGGCCGGATATACAGCATACGTTTCATTCAAAGGAGATGATCTTGCGTGGAGAGTCCTCCCCGTTTTTCGCAGCTCCTCCGCGGCGGTACCTCCTACATCTAGCAGAGGTGGCACGACGGTCAAATGGTCAGAGGGCATCTTGTTGAACCGCGAGTCACGAACAGAACTCTCAGTTTCGTCCCAGGGTCTTTCCCACGCAGATTACATCAGCAACCTTGGCTGAACCTGTCACTTGGCTCGAATTTATCATGTGTCATAGCCTAAGCTGGCCGGGCCTGAGTCGCATGAACATGATGCGTGGTTACTCGGAGCGGTCTTGTGCCTGTCAATGCTTTCGTCAGTGAGTTAACAGTATATTCCTTTATGCTACGTGCCTTATAGAATGTCATTTTCTTGGGCGCGTGGATGCGTAGCACATAGTAGATGTCCGTGTCCGGGCCCATTGGACGGGCGGGTTCTGGGCGCATGGCTAACCTAATGGCACTAAATCGGACTTATAGAACCGCAATTTAGGGCGGTGGCATGATGTCCGATCCCGGTCGATTTTTGACAGGCTACAAATTACTTCAGTAAGTAATTCAGCAAGCCATTCCACTCCTATAAGCCAAGGAACATCCGACTTCAGTTGACTCGCTTTGCGTTGCAGGGCCCGTCTTCCGGAGACCGCCGAGTTAGATGCATCAAGATATCCAATTGCTAGTGAACGTGGAGCCATACTTGGTTAGTTCGTCCCAGCGATTTGATCGGCATTTTGACCGCTGAGGTTTATGGCCCTAGAATCCGCGCGATGCCATTTGGTTTGCAGATAGATTCCGAATCACTAAGGAGAGGCTTTCAATCTGATGACATATCTCAAACTTTGGATCCGGATTGATAGGACCTTAGCATAAGCACATGAACTAGGCATGAAAAGCCTGTGTGGCAAGGTTTACGCAATAGCTAAGAGTCTTCGCATCGCTCCCGTCACGGTTACAATGGGCGGTAATTCTCCGACCTCGACCTTGGGCTTTCTCTGTGAACACTCATCTGATATGTGCGCTCACCCTTTCCAATTACCCACCGCTGGCCGTGATCGTGCAGGATTTACTGCTCTGCCATACTTACATGCGCTGCGACACCGCCATGAGCCACCCGCTCCGCTGTTGATACGATACCTGTGGCTACCAAAAGAAATCAATAAATAGTTGTGGTCTCCAATGAGCCGGTGAGCATCATATAAACCTTTTTGGCTCATTAATGATGTCCTGGTTAGGACCTCCAGACATTGGTTTGGCACACTCGTCTTTATTCGCTTCCCAGGTCCGGCTTCATAATCCGCAACCCGCAAGGGGCCAAGGTGCCTTCGACCATATCCGTGCACCCTAGCCCTGGGAAGGAATGCGTGCAGTCAGTATGCCCATCCGGTGGAGGCCTTCAAGCAAGGCTCCTCGCCCAGATCATACCCCGTTCCATCTGACCGTCCCGACGCTCGCCCGGGAGATTCCAGAAGTATGGGTCAGCATCTTGGTATGACGACCACGATCGCCCGGGTACGGGTCAACGAACTCGAGGTCACGGCCAGGATGGCGGTTGCGCTTGTCTTCATTTCTTCTGAATCTAGTTTGCGTGAGTTCAATACGAGCTTGGATGGTGTACTACTGCCATCTTACGCACCATATAGTGTCACTGGAGAATTCCCTGACAAAGCTAGAGCAGCGAGAATAATCGACTACGCATATTTTCTCACATTTGCAAATTCTGTGAATATTCCGGAAGCGTGAGTGGCTCGGCGTTTGTTGGCTCCATCAGCGTAGTGATGTTGTAGAAGAGTTGAAGATGATCAATGTAGCACCGGCTCCCGAATATTCATTTCCTTGTTCTCGTGTGATGGATTTGGTGTCGACCGGACGTGAACAGCCGTCTATGCGTGCTTACCGCATGCCATCAGAATCCAGGCACTGTTCCGCTCACTGAATTCGATTCTAGAAAAATCACTCCGAGGGCATCTCGATCAGATGTATGCGGCCCGCTCACATAGGCATTTGTGTAGAGCCTGAGCACAGTATGCACTATGGCACCTCAAGTACGACGTCTCTCACAGCCCCAGGTTCTGCTGCGCTATGCAGCATAGTTCCATACTATGGCACAAATTCTACAGCCAATTATAATACATAGTCATGAAATCCACATTGTAATGACAGGACCGCCGCGCTCAGCCACTAAGCCAAAAGGCGAATATACTGAATGGGTACCATTCAGTATCACAGGCAGTATATGTAGTACATAGATACTGGAGTTCACGTAAGCCAGGTTGCTTACATACATATGCCGACCGTGGCGCTAGACGATCAAGAGGGTATCTACTGTTTCGTCTATGTGCCTCGCTCGTACTCACACTAAGCTCTGTGCAGATGGCAAAGCCCTCGTCAAGCTCGTTCCTCCGTGGGAGTTGATCAAAGCCCGTGATGAGAAGTTACAGAAGTTTGAGGCACGGCAGCCCGAAAAGTACCGCTCGCACAAGCAGAACAACAGAAACGGTTTGAAAAATTAGAGAGGGGGCGAATGCCACCTGAAGAGTTCTTCAGGCCGCCACATGTACCCGAGGGCACGTACACCCAATGGAATGAACAAGGGATTTCGATCGCAAATGCCGGGGGCGAGAAGTTTAGCAAGAGCCAGGAAAAGAAGCTTTCGAAACAGTGGACCGAACAAGGGAAACTTCACGAGTGATCTGTAGCGTGGGAAGAGCAGCAGAGACAACAGTAACAACTTGTAAAGTTGTATGGTCCCCGTTACTCCGTTATGACGGACTCTTCTTGCGCGAGAGCCCGATACTCCCGAGGTAGAGACAGTTTAGCTATCACCAGTTGCAGTGCTCTACAATCAAATCGGCAATGGCTTCTAATCCGAGTCTGTCCTGGTCATCGAATCCACCTAATGCGAGGCAGTCTAAATCGAGAACCCCCAGCACCACCTTGTCCCCTTCACGCTGCAGGATTAAAGGACAGACGATCTCACTTTTTGTCTCCCCATCACAGGCAATATGGCCGGGATATTCGCTGACATCTGAGACGATAATAGTTTCCTGTTGCAGGAACGCGCTGGCACACACGCCTCTAGCGCGATCAGGGGCCACATTTATGAGCTGACAGGCGGGCTTTCCGCAGAATGGCCCCAAAAGCAGCATGCTGTTATGGTGCGCTGTCGTTCCGGTGTTGTCTTGATCGTTTGAAGTCACCCCAGTGAAACGGGGTTCAGGAAACAGCGATGAGATGAGATAGAATCCTGAAATCAGTCTGATCGTCAGAAAGCGAATGTTTCAATAGTCTGGACCAGGCGCAGCGTCCGATCCATCGACGGATGACACCGATCATGGCCGGCTGCGACCGCAACCAGGAGGCACGGGAAGCAGATTCTGACCACGACCAGAAGGAAGGAAAACTGAAACTATAGCTCACCACACCAGTTCACGGCACGATTTCCAGGTCCAAAGTGGGCATCGAAGGCGAGGAGAGCGCTGTATATCAAAGATGACGCATTGGCGAGGTTGGTGACCTGGCATGAAATGGTGTCAGTGTTCCTGGCACAATGACATTGACATATATAACAAAGCATCATACCCAATGACTTTGGCCTGCCAGCAGGTGATGTACTTGGTCACCGACATAGGCCCAAAATTCGGCCTTCGATGTGATCTCTGCGGGGACGAGGGATGCATCGGCGTGGGGCATATTGTCGTATCGCTTATGTAAGTAAGTTAGGCTGCATACGTTAACACCGTACTAATTGACTCGCGCTCAGGTGAGGCGCAGACGAGAACGTTAGCCTGAAACGGGTCATGCAGCGAATGACCCGGGATACGTTTGGAGGGCGCAAACTACAAATACATGGGCGAGAGTGGCCAGGCTGCGCACGAGCGGCGAGCTTAGTCAATTAGTCTTGTATAAATTTTCTTTTAAACTCAATATACTACCACGCTCAAGACGAGCCTTTGGGAATAGTAAGAAATCGACCATTCCTCTGAGGAAACATCCTGGAGTAGGATTACCATCCTGCTGCACATTATTCTCGCTCGAACTAGACGCCAGTGCAACCAGTCCTCTCAGGCTGATACAACACAGCAACTTTGATCATCCCGTAGGACACCAAACTTCAAATCTGCTTTAGCCGCAGCAGTACGAAGTTGTAACTTGTGACCCATGCTACAATACCATAATTGTATGCTTTCGCACTCGGAGCACCCTGGGGATCTATGCGATTGCGATAATGATGACGCGCCTATGCAATTATAATAATACAGATAAAATACATGATGCACGATACAGCGACAAGGAATCAAGCACCAAAGCCATACAGCGTACGCCCTGATCGCTTAAGGGCATATACAACATCAAGGGCAGTAACAGTTTTGCGCTTTGCGTGTTCAGTGTATGTGACCGAGTCACGGATAACCTAAACCCAGAGTCAATAACAGTCGGAGTGAAAGACGAAAAACACACATTTTCGAGGAAAATCTTGAGCACCCCACGGGTCTCCTCATAGATCAAACCAGAGATACGCTTCACACCTCCACGCCGTGCCAAACGACGAATGGCGGGTTTCGTGATACCTGACTTTCCTTAGCAACCCGCACAGTACTCGTCGAGTCAATATCACTCACCCTGAATGTTATCCCGAAGAATCTTGCGGTGACGCTTAGCACCACCCTTTCCGAGACCCTGTCCAGTTGTCAGAAAACCATTCCTCCCAAAACAGAATCCAACAACTCACCTTTCCACCTTTTCCACGGCCAGACATGTTTCAAGCAAGTGTTGTGCGTTTGTGGGTAAGGGCGGAGATGACAGGGGGGGATATGATGCCGGATTGACTCGCGGCTCGCTGCTATATACGACCAATGGAGTGGCTGTGTCAAATTTCCGTAAACGGGTTGTTGATGTGTGGAGACGCGCATGCACGTGATGCCGCGACGCGATCAGTTATATAT
>JBBPKG010000512.1:0-19910 GCA_038089115.1 Fistulinella cinereoalba | reverse complement strand
GTTGTAGCCAAGAGTATGTACAATATATGTCTTCACCAAATCAAAACATGATTTGTCCATGTGCTTGCAGTGCGCTTCGCGCACTGCATTAGGGTTAGGCATTGCAACGGTTTTGTTGCTCACTGTAGGATCATCTCCTGAACGAAGGACACCGTCTTGACCATGTACAGGTCGTCGGAGTTGTTTACCAAGAGGACTTTGATTTCCCCTCGATAGTCGGCATCGATGACACCAGCGCCGATGTCAAGGCTGCTTTTGATGGAAAGACCAGACCTTGCTGCGATCCGGCCGTATCGGTTCATCGGGATTTTGACGGCTATCCCGGTATTGACAAGTTTTCTGGACCGGGGCTCGATGTCCTGATCCTCGCAAGCGTACAGATCAAGACCGGCTGCTTCTTCCGATCCTCTTGTGGGCAATTTAGCGTTTGCCTGGACGCGTTGCACCGGCAGTCGGGCTCAAGTCGGCCTTTCGGCGTCCTCGGTCTTCGTCCCTTCTGCGGACCTTACTTCTCGCTTGTCCGTCTTCGACTCATCACTCTCATCATCAATGCTCAGCACTGTATATTTGTTATAATTTACAGGCTTTGTCTTCGGCATAGGATGAGGAGTGAGAGTTACCAAAGCAGTAGGTTGACGGCTGTCTACTGCTTTTCTTGAAAAGACGATTTGGCGCGATTTTCGGCCTCCGATGCGATGAGTTTCTCCAGCTCTTCTTTCGAGCCTTCGAAATCCTTCCCCCACAAGGATACCTGGATCCTTTGGGGTTGACCTTGTGTGCGCCTCTTCATGTGGTCGGCACAGGGCCACGCCTTACCACATTGGCGACACACGCCCGCTGCCCTGGCGCGGTCTAGATCCATAGGTTGTCCTTGACCAGAGTAGACTCCGGTTGCGGACTTGGTAACGGATGGCTCCTTGGGTGTGGAGGAGCCTGAAGAAGAATCAGCAACATATCGGCGGAATGGGTTCTTATCTTTTGGCCGGTTGGCCTTTCGCTGTTCTATTTCTTTGAGGATATACTCGGCCTCGACCAGGGCTTGTTCCCAGTCACCGAGGTTATTGTTGAACAAGAAGGCGGGTCTTGTTCGTTCGACATATTCCACGTATTGATTTTCCAGTCCTCGTCGCGTGAGGTGGATTAGGTGGCGTTGTGAGGAGCGCACATCGATCTGCGCTTCGCTGCAGTATTGGCGCATCCGCACGAAGAACTCGGCGACCGCCTCCCCTTTCTTCTGCTCGATGTGCTCGAGCGTGTTCTCTGCTTCGCGCATCAGTCCAGGAGACGTGAACTGATCGCATACCTTGTCCTCGAACCTCTTCCACGAGGTCGACAGGACGCCTTCTTCGATTTGGAGACGCGCGAATCGCGCCGCTTCTCCAGTCTTCATATACGAGAGGACCATCATAATCTTTTGACGGTCCGAGGGCTGCTGGTAGAAACCTGCGAGGTATAACACTACCTGCATCCACCAGGTTTGAAACTTCTTTTTGTCTCCCGAGAAGTCGTCGGGCTTGGTGGCGAGGGATTTACCCAGGTCAACAGCGGCCGCATCGCTGTCGGGTAATCGGATGTGGTATGAGGGGCGCACGTAGGATTGCGCTCCCTCCGGAGCCGTTCGGCGAAATGGATTGTTGGGCGAGTAGGCGCGGGCCTCTCCCCGAGGTGTCGGAGAACGTGGTTCCTCTGTAGCCACGGTATACTCGGCTTGCACGGCGTGTGCAGGGGGTGGGGGACCCGCAGATTCGGGGTCGGCGCGCCAGAGTGCGTACCACTCGGCGTAGGTGGAGTAGGAAGTGGCGACGGGCATCTTGCCTCGTCGGGGTTGAGGGAATGTGGTGTCCAGAGATATCTCATCCCTGGAACGCGGCGTAGGCGGGCGTGAGGCGGCGGTGGAAAGTTGTGCGATGCCACGGGTGAGGTGGCTAATAGCGGTACTGGGGCCGGGGTCCATTGCGTGGCCTCAGGTATGATGGTGCGCGGGTGAGTTGGAGGTTCTTGTCCCGGATAAGAGGTGCCTGCCCGAGGTAGAGGGGTTGAGGGGCGGGGCGGCGTTCCGGTGACGGGGTTCGGTCGGGTGTGTGAAGGTATCTTGTTGGTTGCGCTAGGCGCCACAAGTGAGGATAGTCGGAATGGACAGCGACCCGAAGGTGTTGAGCACCGTCTGCGACAGGAGAGGAATTGCGTGGAGGTGGGGTGCAAGGGCAAGCCAGGTTTTGGCTCTTCAGCGGTGTCGGGAAGGCAGGGGTTTTCAACTTGCACTAGGTACAAGTCCGCGCACAGTCCTTCCGTACGTCGCCGGAATAGAGGAGGGATTGTCTAGGGCTGAACCGTAGACTGCTAGGCAGATCCTAGAAAACAAACTCGCGTTGACAGAAACGCGGCTTGGCAAAGAGAGAGTATCAGCGAGGGCGAGCTTTACGCCAGGAGTACCTTGGTCGACAGACTGCGTCGATGTCAAGGAAGGCTTGAGAGTGAGTCTTGATATTTTGCGAGACACAATCCTAGAGCTTTGAGAGCGTCGTCCCCAGGGTCCTAGGCAGAAGAGCTAATATCAAGACTGAGGAGCTAGTCTACAGGAGGGTCGACCTTATATACTACTATGTGGCTATGCGTGGAAGGCTAAGGAATGTTCTGTGGAGAAGGGTGCTTCGTAAGCTATGACGTATAACCCTGAACCCCATCAGTCAGCATGATGTCATGCGCAGTAACCCTATAGCCAACCCTAGCCCATCGGCCAGTTGTGACTAAGACTGTCCTCGTAAGCGGGCACGTGCAACGGAAACTGCCGTGGAAGATAAGATAAGGGAAATTTCTGACACAGCCGCTCTTGGAGTTGCCGACCTCGTTATAGAAGTGACCCGATCTTGGGTATGTCGGTGTTCAGGAACTTTTTCCCCATGAAATCTGGTCCATGTCGCAGTTGGCTAGGGGCTATATGGCGGGCCACTTTGAAATATCCTATAAATGGCCTGTATTTCTGCTGCTTTGACATATCTCACCCATACTTGCTCGTGTTTTTAAGGATGCATCGACTGACTTTCTTCCTGTAGCGTTCGGTGCGCTGAATGCTACTTATAGCAAACTTATGTGGAGCATACGTTGGGCCACGGGACGCCATAGGCCACAAAATACATCGCAAGCATCTATGTATCCAGAAATGAGTTTGTCACGGCCTCCGCTCCATCTCACTGGAAATGGTGAGCATCTTGCGCATTTAGGTGCGCCATTTTGAGTAGTTTGGACGTCCATAACAGAAAGGCGTCCCTGCGTTTAACACCGTGCAGAAGATATCAGAACGACCGAACAACTGCCAGTGATAGTCGGACTTCTGTTGTGTAAACCTTCCCATCGTTTTCTTATATGTGTGCTCACTAAAACCTCTATATGTAGGTTGTGATCCCAAGTGGATAGATTTCGTCCTCGAGAATAATCTCAATATCATCTAAGGGCCAACATTCCTTAGGTTATTCCCAGACTTGCTAAGGCCGTAAGTAGCTTACAGTCGCATAACCGATGGCTAGTTCTCAGCTTGGTGACAGCCTAGCTGTGCGATTCGTTGCAAACCTTGGTCAAACCAATCAGCATGCAAAAGAGCTTCTTGGACCAATTATAGAAAGGGGACAAAGATGTCCCAACGAGCGCGCAACTGAGTGAGCCGATAAACTTGTTCAGTAATTGTGCCCCCCGATTGGACCACACGCTCACCATTACTTGGTGCAGAATAATTCCTTATTTCCTCTTCCTGTTGAGCTGCACGGGATTCAAATAGATGGGACATGATCATATTCAAATCTCGACCACAGATATGCAGTCACGCACCGGTTTCGAATGCTTGGATCGTTTCATCGGCAATCGTATTCAAGATCATGTACTACGCGATTTGCGGTTCGCAAGGCTCGACATTCGTGGTTGTAGTGGGGGAAATACCTATTTTCCGTCGGAAAAAGTTTTCAACCCCTTCTGTGGAGAGAAAATTATATCGAGTCCAAGCTCAAATCCGACATGTCCGTCAACTTGCCTCGCAGGTCTGCGCGACCGCTTCTGCGTTAGATGTTATACGGGCAGAGGGAAGCCTCCAAAAAAGTACATACATGATACGATTGATGGATTTGTGCTACGAACCCGCCATGGTTACATCCCCGTTCGTGCCCTCCAGCCTTGCGCCCTCACCCGTGCGATCACCACCGATCTCCTCAAACACGAGCGAACCCTGCTGTTCCTTGAGCCACTGCACGCTCCGCTTCTCGTCCATGAAATACGTATACGCGCGCCGGAGGTCCTCGACGTCGACCTTGTTTGCCTTGCGTTTCCGCGCGATCACCTGCGCACACGAGATCAGGTTGAGTGCGTACCGCAGCGTTGTCGAGCCGGCCATCGATGTGAGGACGTTTAGAGCGTCCGAGGTCAAGCTCACGTCTTCTTCTTCACATCTGTGTTCGTGCGACACGGTGAGCCCTGGACGACACAAGTGAAAGAAAGGGGGTTACCGAATTTGGATGATTTGCTGGATATCATCGTCCGTGTAGGGTTTTGTGCTGACGATCAGGACACGGTCGAGGAGGTCCACTGGGAGACCGTGTGGACTGCGCACGTTGGTCCCTCGTATTCTGGACATGCCGCGATTGGACGCCATAATCACCAAGGGCGATAGTTCGCTCTCTAATGCTCGGTTCAGGAAGGAGAAACACTCTATGTCGAGCATGTGGACTTCGTCGATGAACAGCACCTACAGGTAAGTCGTATGTGAGCAGATCCCGTCTTCAAATGCAGGGAGGAAAACAGACCCCGGGAATGATTTCTGCCTTGCCTTCCTCCCGCCACTCGGCGACCTTGGTGTTTATTTGGTCTCGTAGTTCGGGTTTAATTTCACCGGTGTCGCCGGCAAAGAGGGCGAGGAAACCTTGTGTTCGGCTGTTGATGACGTCGATTTCGTGAAGGGAGACGGTATGGACGACTTCTTTGCGTTTTTGTATTTCGCCCTCTGGGCATTGTACGAATTTCGTCTGCAAGGCAGTGTTGGCCTACACAGGCAAAGAGCATCGGGTCGTAGACTCACATCTGCACCCATGGCATCATAGTCCCTCGAACGGGCAAACGAACGGCCGAGTTTTGATACCTTCCCCGAGGTTTTGTCGATGACGACAATATCGCCGGCGAGTATCTTTTCTTTCGAAAGAGCATCGATCATTTTAGTTCCAAGATCATAGACCGTTTCCATGTCTGTCGATTTGATCGTTAATTTTCCCGTTTTCGTCGCCTGCACAGGCGATATGAGAAGGTTTGTTCCACAAGCGCAAGCAGAACCGTACCCCCGTCAAACTACGGTCGATCTGAATCTCAACAACCTCGCCCTCGATAATTTCCGTTTCTTCCTTGATACGCACGCCAATACTTCTCCGGATGGCCTGTGTGAGTGCCTCTGTTTTGGACATGGAGAGTGAAAAGACTTCGCTGCCCGCGATCATGGTAAAGGGAACGTCGGCACCGAGCGTCTGTGCCATGCCTAGATGGGAATTGGATGGACGGCCACGGCCACGGTTCGTAGACAGGGCGTACCAAGTGCAATGGCAGTTTTTCCTGTCGAAGGTGGGCCAGCAAACAGGATGGCGCGTCCTGCTATTCGTCCCTCCTGCACCATCTTGAGGATCATGCCGGCTGCTTTGCGGGCTTTGCCCTGACCTACCATACCTTGCGAGTTTCCGCGTGGCTCGAGCCGGTCATCAAGACCGAGGCCACGAATGTGCGAGTGCGCGCCTGTGGAATGTAGTCGTCACGCGGGATAACGGTCGCGGTTGCAAGTCGACTGACCTATGCGCTCCATCTTGGTGATATCCCGCAACTCGGATGTTCCTGCTGTGATCTGGGTAGCCTGTACAGTATCATAACCATCAGCACATCGATGGAGAGTGCAGAACTGGCTTTGCCGTACCATGGTGTTTAGTGAGGGACGCGTCTGTTTGTGTCGTGCAAACAACTAGTCCTTTGGAATTTCAAGTTCTTTGTTTGCACCTTCTTTCCCTCGACGATACGCTCGACGTCGAGCTTTACCCAACATGTTCGGCCTACGAGCTGGAACAAGTCTCCTGCGTGCCGTGCAATCGACGTCTCGACAAACCACAACGCCAGCCTGGCGAACGCTCGCACCGACATGGACGCCCTCGCGCACCTATGCCGCCCGGACGACCCGCGAAACCATCGCCTCTTATGACACCGTCGTCACCGAGTTCAAAACCTACAAGCCTATCACACCCGGCATTCGCCATCTCCGCCGCCCCCTCAATGAGCACCTCTACAAGGGCAAGCCTATCCGTGCACTCACGTCCGCCCTGCGAAAAAAAGGCGGACGTAACTCGACGGGACGCATCACGATACGTTTCCGGGGCGGTGGTCATCGGCGGCGGATTCGGATTGTGGATTTCTCGCGGATGGAACCCGGGCCGTACGATGTGGTGAGGATAGAGTACGACCCAGGGCGGTCGGGGCATATTGCGCTTGTCAAGGCGAGGGACCCGAGCGCGGAGGGGGGGGTCAAGTGGAAGTATATTCTGGCCCCGGAGGGTCTGAGGGCAGGGGACGTCGTGGAGAGCTATCGTTCTGGTCTGTCTGCATCACTGCTCCAATCCGTGCATACCACCGAGGACGATGCCGGGGACGAGAACGCCGAAAAGAAAACATGGTCGGTCGATGAAATTGCACAGCGGTCCAAGGACCAGTCGACCTCAGACGCACTACTTATTGGTATTCTCCGTGGGGCAATCATCAAGCTTGGAAATTGTGTTCCCCTCAAGCTCATTCCGACCGGTACGATGGTCCACAATGTTTCCCTCGATCCGGTTGGGAAAGGTATTCTCGTCCGCTCTGCGGGAACGTTTGCGCAGGTCGTGCACCATGAGGAAAATGGCCGGTACAGTCACATCCGACTCCAGAGTGGCGAAGTGCGCAAGGTGCTGTCAAACTGTGCAGCAAGCATTGGACGGGTCAGTAATCCCTTGTGGTATGACCGCAAACTGGGCAAGGCCGGGAGAAATCGCTGGCTAGGCTGGAGACCCCGTGTGCGAGGTGTCGCCATGAACGCGTAGGCGATCTTCCATCTCCAGGAATGCGATTTCTGATGGTCTCATAGATGCGATCACCCCCACGGAGGAGGACGTGGCAAGTCGAAATCTAATAAACATCCGGTGTCCATATGGGGCTGGGGCACCAAGGGTAACCGCACCCGCAAGCCTGGTGCCAAAGGGCCGTCTGGGAGCAACAAGATGGTTATCAAGGAGCGACCACGGGGGAAGGAGAAGGCTAGGGCGGCATAAACGAGTCTCGACTTGCTGTCGTAGTTAGTTTTTCTTCCAACACCGTTACACGATCATTTGTGGGACGCGGTCACGTGACCCGCGCGACTGCCGCGCGTTCGTTTAGATGTTGGCAGCTTATTTAAATGCCTCGCGTTCTTCCTGACCCTGTTCTACCTTCTTGCTTGCCGTCGTCCACAATGCAGTCGTCCGTGCTTAGCAGGACATCCTCAGCAGCCAGTATATCGTCCGACGACACCACCCGTCGGACGCGCAAACGGTTCACTAGCGTGCAGCTCATGATGCTTGAGCAACTCTTCCACCAGTCATCCCACCCGACGCGTGAAGAGCGTGAAGCTGTCGCACGAGCTGCGGACATGTGCGTCCATCTGCTTTTAACGCTATTTGCGCACTTATAAACTCGGACATTCAGGGAAATGAAATCCGTCACGATTTGGTTCCAAAATAAGCGTCAGACGGAACGCAAGGTTGCGCTGCACCATGCATCTGGTCAGTCCACGGATAATTACCGTGCTGGTCCATTTTCTTTCCCATCCTCTTCCCCCTCCCCAGCCCTATCCGCCTCGTCGCCTTATGCATCTTCATCCACACCGGCCCCGATGACGTCCCATTCGATTCGTCCCCACACGCGAACGATTTCCTTAACCTCTTCCACACACGCACACGCCCATACACCCCGCCGTAAGATTACCCCGCCCCGTCCCCGCCCGTCCCTCGACCGTGTTGCCTCCCGCTCCGAATCCCGTCTCCCCCCACCCCGCACCCCGACGAGACCGCACAACCCACGTGCGTCTCTATGGGATAACATGCCCTCTTCGCCACTCGCCCCACCTATAAGCCCGCCATCGCGGGACCTGGTCGAGTTCATGGGGAGCAACCGGACGCTCGAGTGGGCATGTGCGGCGGCGCGGTTGGCGGGTAAGGAAGGCAGGCGGCGTCCCCGTGAGCGCGACGGGGCTCCGAACCACGATGGGGAGGAGACCGAGGAGGAGGACATCGAGGCGGTCACCCCCGAGGGCAGTCTCGGTGCGTCGGACCTGGCGAAATGGCACGGCACCTACGACCCAACTACGACGCGTCCAAGCCTTCCTCGTCCGCCGTTTTCGCACGTGTCGACAACCACGTCTTTGTCCGACCCGACGTCCACGTCCGTGCCCGGGTTGGACACTGAGGCGAAAGAGAAATGGTCTGATCATGTGGATGTGCCTGGGAGGATCCCAAAGGATGCGCCGCAAGACGATGATATGATGCGCGCGGCGCTGGCGCTGTGTGGACTCGGTCGGCGAAGTGGGTGAGTTGAATTATACTTCGTACGTCCGTGATTTTCTCTTGCTCGCGTACTGTGGGTAGTGGCACATATACATACCCATTTTTTGGTACATGGTAGACACCGGTGTATGAAAACGACGCTTCTTGTCGACGCTATAGACATTGCATTCTCTTTTTATACATTTTCTTCCTCGCCTGTCAGATACTGTATTTTCGAATAAAGTCGATGTACATACCCCGCATATTTCAATGCTCTCTTCTGTTGGGTGTCTGTAGAAAAGGGCAGGTGTGTGTCTGTGGTCCACTTCGGGATCTGATTCATTCGCCGAGTCGGCGTGTCGGTGAGCGGGCCGGTCTCTGCCAGGAAGTAGATCGTCTACCAACTTGCCAGTGATACTGCAGTACTGCACGTTGGAACCGCAGACCATATCCGTGGCAGCATCATTCCACTCTACAGCCCGCTTTATTGACATGGCTCGAAGATTGCCTCCTGGATCCGTACATGATCCTCAAAATTCAATAGAGCCTCCGAGTTCTCTCAGTCTCAATACCAACGACTCGATTAATCAAGACAAGAATGGAGACCACCACCATGGCGTTATGTAAGACCCGACAGCTCCTCG
This sequence comes from Fistulinella cinereoalba, assembly GCA_038089115.1. Classification (NCBI taxonomy): domain Eukaryota; kingdom Fungi; phylum Basidiomycota; class Agaricomycetes; order Boletales; family Boletaceae; genus Fistulinella; species Fistulinella cinereoalba. The sequence continues at coordinate 10,708 of JBBPKG010000512.1, read as the reverse complement.
GCCAACCGCCTGCCATCATGCGAAATGCCATCTACCTTTCTGCAAGCACCTTTCAAGTTAAATCCAACTGGAACGTTTTTGGTTGCACTCATCTTTCTGGCCCTGATTTATCTGCTATAGACGCCAAAGTATGGCATTAGCTGCACTTTCGACCTTCTAAGAATCGCGCGGCTGAGGTAGATGATTAGATCGAGAGTGTGGTTAGTGCCTCCTACTAGTAGTAGGCAAACTATTCCAACTTCGCCCTGCGATAAAACTCCGCATGAGGCTGAGGCTCCAGAAGCTTTCTGTTTGGCAATTTAAGGTCCTCGCCCTACGAGCTCTCATACTTGGCTGCCACGGCTCATAGTTCCAATGACGTCATCCGGCCAGTTCAATTCAGCCACCAGGCCTCCATTCGCTTTAATCCAACAGAATGAAACCGGAAAGGCGTCATATCTGTGCTCCTATCGAGTTGTTATGGCGCCAGAAGTTCAAGAGGGGCTTCTGTGAAATCTATAAATTCTGGCCCCCCAGCTAAATTACCCCTCTCTCTCCCCGTCTTTTGTCGCACTACCACACCATCTACTTTGCTGGCTATCTTATCATGTCCTTCTTCAAAACTGCCTTTTCTCACCTGTGCAACAATTCCCCACATGTCCATGCATCGAACAAGCAACTCCAGGCCTGGTGCCGTCACATTATTGAGGAGGCAGACACTGAGAAACTCGTCCACAGAGTCGAGTTATGCACTGCGCGTGCCATGGATCAAGACGCTTGGGACGAATCAATCGACGCTCCCCACAACCACACGCTACTCCGGGTATTCTTATTCACCCCCACAAGCGCTGAGCACGAAGACACCCTTCTCATAGAGCGCGTATTCTCCAGCGGTGGCTCATACCACTCAGTTACCCCTGTTTCCGAAACCACCGAATATCGCGACATCCAGGATCGCATTTGCTATATTCCCTCGAATTTTCATCATAGGGTCGCTCATCACCTACACGCTGAACGGATCATCATGGCTGGCAGCGAAAGGACGTTCACACTGGTTCATCTTGCGGAAATCCTTTTGTTTGTAAGCCGGATGATGACTCGCGTTGGAGGACATCAAGGCTGTGCAGGCCAGTCCCGCTCGTTTGCGTTTACATGCATGGCAGCGATGACGTCCATATTGTCGCTGAGAATGAGTACGAAGGAGGACGATGAACTATTCGTTGACGATGAACACTGGCAGCTGGAGCGTGAGCACCAAGAAAGTGACGAGCGCCTTTTTCGTGAATCCGGGTGGTTTTTGGAGGAGAAGGAAGGAACGGTCACTGACCATGCGTCCCTCCATGCAGTAAGTCATGATCTAACAAACAAGTAGTCGGACACTGACTGCCTGTATATCTAGATCAAGTTGATCCACAATATGAGAAGAACTCATCTGTAGAAAGCATATCCATCTACTGAATCATTGTCCACGATATCTTTGATATCTTTTAGGGGCTGCGCGTATACATATGGCCGATGACATCTGTACATCCCATCTTCTATTCCCGCCCTCGGTCTTGATAATGAATATTCATGATAACATTTTTATCAATCTGGCACAAGTACCGGCATGGCCAAGCTTGACGGTAAGGCGTGATAAACTTACTATCTCTAGGGGTTTCGACCCAGCCCATATATGACTGATCTAGCTTGGGCATTTAACTTAACCACGTAGGCTGGTATCTCCGAGTTGTTACAGCTGAATGTCACGGCTAGGTCTGAGTCATGGAAATCGATCCATAGGAGGGGCCCGGGCGCAGCCGAACTCAGCGCCACCGAGGTAGACCCGTTCCCTCTGGCAGTACCACTGACCAGCTTACGGTTATGTTGGCAATGCTTACTTCTCGAAATTTCTCTGAAAGTCACGGTCTTCGCAAACATTTGTAGATCATATCTGTTTACTCAACTCTTATCGGTCTCCCAGCTGAATCAGAGCAGGTGAAATGTCAGTGGTCCATATGCCCTATCTCACAGATGGAGACATCACCAAGTGAGCCTTCCATAAGAGTCTTATTTTTGGTCTTCCTAAATTACAACACTATAATCTCATTAGGGAATCTTCAAACTTTTCTTCGATGAGAACACCCCCCCATATTTTCAAGCCAGCGATGCCGAGTCAAATCGATGGTTTTTACAACTCACAGAACAACGGAAGTTCCTGAATCGGTAATCTAGAAACGGGTTAGTACCGCGGGTATGCTTTTTAATCGACGCAGATGCTGATGTGCTATAACGAGGTTATGGCACAGCGTAAGCATGAAGGCCGTCTCCATCTCGTCATCTCTTCTGTCTTCCACTGAGGATTGGTCTCACTACTCGTTTGCCCCAAAGTTTACTCCTGTTAAAGAAGCCGGGCTTCGAGTGGAGGATGCGCGACTCCGGAAGAAAGATCCATCAGATAGGAGTGTTGTATGGGGTGCACATGAAGATACCGACGAGGATGCTGTGGGCGAAGATGGCTCTGAAGAAGACATTGTTTCAGGTGCGGCACCGGCAGAACCGTGGTTCCCATTGGGATCCGAGGGGACGAAGGGAAGATAGTGCCGATTCCAGTGCAGAAAGGTCACCGTAAATGCAACAATTTGACCGAGTATGAGGTTCATCCAGACCCTACCCCGATGCATGTCGAGCATCTAGTGAGTCCGTCGGGTACATGTCCTTGCAATGCTAGAGTGTGTTCTGAATAGATGGATTGTCGAGGCATGGAAGAAATACGGGTAATCCCCGAAACCCAAGAGATTGATACGCAATCACCTTCACCCTTGCCAAGTGGGCTACCCTCGTCGGATATCTGCATATCTTGGTCCTTCAAGGCTATGATGCAACACAATTCCAGCCTTCATATCCATCACAACTCGTCTGGCTATGGTAGAACTAAATGGGCAGGGTACGTTTGTGGATCCAATAAAGTAAGAAAATCTTATACCCAACCGAGGTATTCACCCGAATTCAAACAATCGTTGCAGATTAAGGCCAGAATCTAGTGTGATGTGAGTACTGCACATATTCTTCCCCACTAGATCACTTGGGTGACTACCGGCAGTAGATCAAAGCAAGAAGGAACCACGCCTATGACCACCAATTTCAGGTTACCGATTACCATGTCCTTTTATGCCGCCGCCATTTTTTCTGACATTGTTGGTACAGCAACGTCACGGCCGGTACGCACATCTCTCTTGTGGTCGGGGGGGTCCTTTGGTCGCACGCAAGTAGAATGCATTAACAGCGACTTATATCGTATGCCACGAAACTGGAAAAACGCAGTGTGTCCAAGAGCAACTCATTTCAGCTTGATGGCATTGCTACAATCGAATTGTCGACATCAAGGTTACAAGGATCATCGGCTCTGACTGTTCTAGCTCGTCCTGGATAACCTACTCATCCAATTGCGCAGCTGATGCAAAGTGCGTGTAAGTTGATGTTTTTTTTAATGCAGTGGTCATCGTGCAGGTGAGATCGCCAATGTATCATTCTTTAAAATCCCATGATCTTTTTCTAATGTAGCACTTCAGTTTGTTGCAGGATCCTGCTGCTGGCACTCCCGCTGAACGGCATACATGTACATATCTACCATATTTACTGCGTCTGTTGCCATTCCGCTGACCCAGGGTATATTGGATCACGTACGGCCGCTGCTACGACATGGGTCTAACTAAACCCAACGGATCTCAAACAACCTATAGCTCCCTTCGTCAGCCCGCCCCAGCCCATCGATCCTCCCCACTTCTTCCCAGTGCACAGTCGCGAGGCGTTTCTCGTCCCCGCCTTCAAGTTCATCCCTTTCTCCGACTTCAATCATTTTCGTCTTACCGGTGTCCACCAAGGGAAATGCCTCTTCCACAGTATCCCCTAGTCCCTCATGCCGCCCGACTGTCCTCACGGGGATAATCAGCCAAAATACCCCATCCCGTTTCATCATTCGCTCAACACACTGTCGAATCCAGTGTGCATGCTCTTGAAGATATACCACGTCCGCGGCCAGTACGACGTCGTATACGCCCACGACCTCATCCTCGCCTATCTCCGCACGAGCTACCGCACACCAGTCGAGCTTTCCCACAGATACAGTCACACCAGTCGGGTGAGGGTTATGCTGCACGTTTCGAGTAAGGTTATCCAGCACACTTGGGTGGTAATCTGTTGCTGTGATCCTGGCTACTATGGACATCCGTGAAAGGACCTGCGCAGCCGTGACACTGAGTAATCCTGTCCCGGCACCAAGCTCGAGGAACTGGCACTGGTACGAAGTCTTTGATGTAGGTGATGATGGACAGGCATGTATCGCACCGAGGTACCGCTCCGGATTCGAACACATACGCTCCGCGAATACGATGGCGCTTCCCCAGCTTTGCAGTCCAACGGCAGTATGGTCGGTCCCGTCAACCGGGGCGTCATTCAATTCAACCCTGATGGGTAGATCGAGCCATGGTTCTGAAACGCTGCAGCGACGACACGACGGCATACGCAATGGAAAGACAAACGTCCGAGTCAGCGCCTCTTCGGGTGTATCGTTGCCCGCAAAGCGCGCGAGGAGTCCTAATGCTCCTTCGAGCAGTGCCTCCCGCGCTTCCTGCTCCTCGGAAAGATCTACTCTTCGGACCCACGTATCGCTCCGTTTGACCAGTCCGGTTAACCATTTGATCGCGTAACCGCGCTCAAACTGGTCCGAGCGTAAAACTTTCAGCTCCTCGCTCCACTCCATCTCTTCTTCGTCCATTTTGTTGGCATCTCTCTTTTCCTCCGCCCCGCTTTCCTGTCCGTTCTGGTCTTCCTCTTCTTCTGCTGACGCGTATCCCGAATCCGGAATAGTATGGAAGAGGCGTGCACTCAGCTTTGATCGCGAAGCTGAAACGGCCTTGGACAACGAAGATGGGAACGCTGGAACTACGTCTGTTTGCGTCGAAGAAGGCGTACGCGGAAAATATGTGTCCTGGAGTACTCGAAGTGCATCCCTAATGGCGGCTACATTGCAAACATGGATAGTAGGAAGCGCCGGAAGGACTTTTGTGGGCGGGAGGGGGTCTGTCATTTGTGATGGTGGTATCGGTATCGTTGAGCGCATGCGCGAAGAATGTCTCTATCAAGTCCGTCTATAATATGCAGATCGTGCAGTCTATGTCTAGGTTCCTGTTGTCCCTTGGTGTGGCCTGAAAAGAAAAGAAAAAAAAGGCAGACTATCGCCAAAAAGTGAGTAGGTCAGATACGCAATCCAACAACGCAGACTCGTCAAGCAAAAAATACAAGAGAGCCTGCGTTGTTACTTAACAAGAAGCACCATTGGCATCGTCGCAGTAGAAGGGTGAGAGGGGGGTAGGACTCGATATTCTCTGACACAGGTTTTTCTTGGCCTCGGCGTCGGACGCACGTTGCTTCTTCACGTCACGTCAAGATTAGATAAGGCAACACTACGATCAAGAGCTTGCCGGTTGCTGCTTCATCTCGACGAACCATCAGATAATAACTTGAATATGGCGGCTCCGAATCAGGCGACACTGACGGTGTCATATACACTGTCACCACCTGAGGGAACGAATACCCCGCCCTCGCTCTCGCTGAGCACTGCGCATACCTTCGTAGTTGAAGCCGAGAGAACGGCAAACATCGCAGAATTCTATGCGGCGGTGCGGAAGGCTATTGCTAGCGCAAAAGAAAGGTTAGGGGAGGACCTTACAATCTGGAGAGATGCTGTGGCGGACGCAGAAGCCGGCAAGGAAAAGGCTACGAAAGCCGCACAAGCGGAAGATGAGGATGAGGAGGAAGATGAGTGACGCTCTAGATCCATCAGGTAGGCTGGCTACGAGAAAAAAAAAAAGATAATATTCCTGATGAAACCATCAAAGACACGTTTGGTCAATGTACAGAGACAGTACTGCGACATCGATTATTATGCCTTTCCTTTTCGTTGGAGCTCCTCACGTTCCTTAGCCATGATTTCTGCGTCAATTTTAGCACCCCTAGACGGTTCGTTCCCATGGAACGTCGCTGGTCCTAACGGGTCGACCTTTGGGTCCGCACCAGGGTTCGTTGTCCCCTGACCGTGTGCCCTGCCTAGGGAACGCTGATACGCCTCTGCAATCCTTTCCCCGATCTCCCGTTCACCCCTATATATGAAGAAAATAGACTTTCGTGAGAGCACATTGTTCGCAAAGGCGACACGCACAGTTCGTCGATGTCTATGTGCCACTCGTCTGGAACGTGCTTTTTGGGCGGGTTGTGACCGGTCTGTTTAGATGTCCTAGGATCAGCGAAAGATAAGGCATCGACGGTCAGCCCGGAATGTACTAATAAGGTGAAGATGAAGAGTGAACGCACCGCTGTTCGTGGTCCTCATATATCTGAGGATTGCCCACCTTGGACATCATTGCGCCTGAGCGACGATCGAGTCCTGTCATGCCTTCGAATGCGCGTTGATACGATCGGGTATGAGTTGTAGGAGCACCACTTGAGGAGGGGCAACGGTATAGGGGCCTATGTATCATGACATCACGAATCGAACGACGAACTTTCCGTCGTCAATAGAAGTTGCCTCTCGCGGTCGATTATCGCATTCCACATTTTTCAACCTAGAATGTTCAAAGTCACAGGTATTACAGAAGGCTTTCCAGTCACAAAGACAAAAGGGAGTCAGCGGGAAAATGTAGGAACCACCGGCATGCATCTCCGCCTATTGAACGACGTATAGATGGCGTAGCGCTAAGACGTGCCCAGAATACGTCCTTCTCCGCCCTGCTTTGGCACAAACCAGCGTATGGTCGCCAGGTCTGTAATTTGACTGAGTGCGTTCGAAGAAAAATGTTTTGAAAAAGCGACAGGCTTTTGACCGCGTGTCACGTGCTAGTGGGCAAGCAGCGACGACTCGGAGAAGTTTGCTCGTGAACGCGTGAACTTTCTACATACCTGCCATTGCCACCGCCGGACTTTACTGAGATTTCGACTTTGGAAGTACAGCTTACGGTACTTCATTTGAAGAACTAAGATGGTCACTTGGAATGCATGGATCTAGAGACCAGTCGTGACAAAATTTGTGTTTCTGTTGGCGAACACCCTTTTCCACTGACCGTGTCGCAGCTGTCGAGCCAATGCCAACCAGGCACCATTATGACGTGCTAGCAGAATAGTGTCCGACTCAAAATTTTCATTATCATCATTATGATTCCAGGTATTCGACGAAGCGTAAGGCAGTCAAGGTTCGTGGGTGACTAGGTTTGCATGGCCCAAGGTCTTTATTAATGTGGGTCCACCCTACACTTGCAGCAGTCTAGACTCCGATCTAGCTGTGACATTTGAATCTCCCTAGGCCCTTTGGCTATCTGAGAACAAGTATAACGGTTCTTCACACGAACTATAGCCTGCCCCCGGCGAGGCCTCTCGTTCATTCCCTTCTCATTGCTGTCGCTACTTGTTAGGTTAGGAAGTGGCGAAAGCAGCTGCTCATCATGCTTGCACTTGTGCAATCTTCCGGGTACCGGCACTCGACTCCACGCATACATTGTCATTCGCTTCATCGTTTCACCCAGTGTGTCGTGTGCTGCATATATTGCGTTCCTTTATCCCGCTCGCTCGTGGCTCGCTCGAAGATCCTCCACCCTCTGGCTAGATAATATCATGGTGACCGTTCATTCGACTCTGTAAAAAAGGGGGCTTATTGTACATCACAAATTTCACTACATACAAGGTGAAAGACTACTTACTGATTACTTGATACATACTGAAATAACTCGTGACGAAGAGAGATCAGGCGAAGGTCGTAACTGTAGGCAATCAAAATAACAACCACCCACGACAGTGTACCCCTCCGAATGTCCAGAATAACTTGGTCGCCCTGGGGCATGCGCGCAGAACAACAGCGGAGGCTTGGCATTCCCAGTTGGGGTTACAATGTTAATGACCTGGCCGTCGTATTGGACTCAATCATCTGTTCTACGTTCACCTAGATCCTCTTTTGACCAGGAATGGAAAACGGGATGGCAATAAGAGAACGTCGCTGTCAGAACATAGCAAGGAAAGAAAACGAACCGAATTGTATATCGCGAGATCTATGGGCGGCAGTACCGTTGCCTTGACTTGCTTCTGGGTCAGCTTCCGAAAGAGGAGAATTATTAGCGATCCGCAGCTCTACGCCGGGCTGCACAGGGACAATGACGATGCAACGCACAGCATATCTGCGCCTTGGATTCATTCGTACAGGACCTTGCTCATCGCCATTCACAAAAATGTTGTCAGCTATTAATGCGAATGGCAGCGTGTTGTGGTTTCGAGCATCACGCATGGTCTGGCGCGCATTGAGACTATCACAAGCGCAAACGGACACGGAATTAGTTCGCACAGGGATTCTGAGGTCAGGTTTACACACGTTGAAAGCAGAGAATTGGCGTAGGCTTTGTTGCAGATTCAGTGCTGTCCAAACAAAGAGGCAGCTCGACCCACGTTTAACAATGACAAAATGCAGACCAAGGTATATTCGGTTATTAGGCATCATCTCCCACTGGCAAAGAATCAGATTCCGTTGTCGGAGCCCGTTCTCACGACAAGAACCTACACAGACAAGCGTCGCGATCACGGCAAGGCTGACCCCATATATAGTTAAGCTGTAACTTGACACGATGCGTGCTTACCATGTGATCGACCCATTTTGCACCGTCCAGTAGGTCAGATTGTCAATAATGCGATTTGTACTTTATTAAGATGACGAGTGTAACTTAAGTCAGAATATTGAAACACAAGATAACAGCCCACCTTGGTACCAGTGAACGATTTGATCTCAAGGAGTAACAGATAGAAACTGTGATCACAATATCGACAAGGGCAGAGAGGAACAGTCCCAGCGAGAAGATCCACTATAGAACTTGATCAGTAACTGAGGTCACGGGTGCAGGAAAAGGAAAAGTATGAACCCCTGCGAAAATATGTTGCACAAATGTACTGTAGAACTTTAATATTAACCTGCAAAGCCTTCGATCAGAAGGTTGGGCCGGCTTCACGGGTGATTTCCACTCACATCTCAGCCATCGACACTATTCGAAGCATGATCAGCATTTTTGAAAGAATAACAACATAAAATAATTCACAAGTGGCTGCAACTGGAGGGATAGCCATCAGGGGGTTGCGGATGCGGTTGATGTTTCAACAGCACGTACCAAGCCGGATGAATGAGAGAATAAACTAGATGCACAGCGCCAATAAAGTTAAGTAAGCGAGCAATGAGCTGGAGATCCCTACCACTAGGCATGCAGTTATCCGTTTGCGGTTTTGCACTGCATAATCGATATGCGTAAATGGGGCGACGTAGCATTGGAAGTGGTACAGACATCTGTATATTTGATAGGCACAAAAGCTAGTTTAAGATGGTCGTCAGCGAAAGATTTTTGTTGATTGAGCTAGGGAGATCTCACCTTTGCACTAAAAACGTCACCATCGCCTAGAAGTGGAGGTGAGAACTCCTTTTCGGACACAGTAGACCTCCGCGCTCCCACCGTTAGTTGAACAGTTGGCTGAAGCCATTGATAAATAATTAATGTGTCTCCTTGCAAGTAGCAACGCACCCCAACGCTCCTGCACCCCATTTTTGTGTCACTCTGCAGCACGAGGATGCCAATCGAACTTCCTCACCAAGGAATGATGTCTAACTGCGCTGCATCGCCGTGATAGCCGATGATCGAATCCCAGATAGCAACTAGGACGAATATTGAATGACACGAGTCCAGCAACCTGAGGTATTCATTATGTCAATGTCTTCAAAGCTACCGGTGGTTATTGGCTGCATACCATGTCACTATTACCTGCCATCCAGTGTGCGTCGGATTTGGAGCGGGAAGTTGTTACGTGTGACTCACCAAAGCCCTTGTCGTCCATTGATCCCCCGAGCACGTTCGCCAGTACATTATGAACTGCATGTTAACACACACCGATAGACTATGCCCCACAATGAATGTTGTTCGTTAATGTAAAGCAAACAGATGTAACTCTCACCCAAAGGCGAACACCCCTCCGATGAGCAGCGAACCGCAATCCGTCTTGATGTCCATGTTAACCGTCCCAGACATGGGTGATTCAATGGAGAATGAATGATGAGAGAACGTCCTTGAGACGTAATATATAATGGCTGTCGGTCGGCAATGCCGACAGCGAGCACTGCTTCGATAAGAATGCACCGGCCCTCCGAGCCTGAGTCAATCTAAACTTGCAACGTGGGATTAGACCCGTAAGAATCCTGGGTTGCCGCGTTGCAATACTGTTGGATGTCGGAACTGTCAGTTCGGTAGTAGACGCACCGCCAGGCCATAATCTGATTGATGAACCCAAAGAAAGTATCCTGGTTAGCCACAATTTTGATGGTTGGTATCTATATTTAGTGTCGAGATTTCCTGATGTAGATCTCAAAGTTTGAACTACCAAGGATTATAGTGACACTCGCCTGTTTGCAATGAACAAACGAAACAATCCCATCAATATCAGTGCGGAACAGCACGGAACTTGGTACTCAAACGTGATGCATGATACCTGTTACAAGTATCCGACTTGCACTGGTGCGAGGTGACCTGCAAAGGACAGGGGTAACCTGCAAAGGACAGGGGTAGCTGGAGGCGACCTGTACTGAGCTCTACACAGAGCAACCAAGAGGGACACTTGTATGGGGAACGCTAGTAGTTCCTTGCACAAGGTCAGCGAGCACTCAAGTGTAGCTCGAGGA
>JBBPKG010000509.1:0-20205 GCA_038089115.1 Fistulinella cinereoalba | reverse complement strand
GGGTCACCATAGAACACCAAATTGGTCAGAATGCTTCCATAAAGGCCTCGACGGCATCTGCTGCAGCCCTAAAGACTCCTCCTGCAACCGCTGATTGGGCAACTTGGGACTAGATGTCAAATTTACCCTAATTCACCGTTAGATAGGGTAAATTTCGTCAAATTTACCGGTAAATTAACGTAGATTACGGGGTCGGTAAATTTACCCATTTTTACCTGCGTGAATATGGGACAGCGATGGGTCCGGGTAAATTTACCCACTGAATCTGGCTGGATTCGAAATTCCCGGAACACTATTCCTGATGACTTGCAGTGGTTTTGTTGCTCACTGTACATCCTTTTCAATTCTGTAGCACTTCTTCCAGGGGCTTCTCAGGCAGGTAACTCACTCACATGTGGGACTATTGGGACCAGGAATGCCTAGAGGGCCATTAGTATTATTTTTGTGATGAAATAAAACAGAGCACTAGCTGTGCATGCCCGGTCCGGTTCCCGGGATATTCCGGGATTCTCGGGCGGTCTGAAGTTCTTAGTCAACATTCAAGCTAAGCCTCACTCATTCGACATCAGCTTCGCAGTAGAGCTCCACTCAGTGAGTTATTTACTTGTAATATCCCCTTCGAATCCATCCATCCTTACCCTGTACCAGTCTCTTCAACGAACATGTCCGCGAGCTCTCCAAAGGACAGGGCTAGAAGTCGGAGCCGGAGTAGCACGAACACGAGAGGCTTTCGGGAATCCACCGTACTCGACGAAGAACAAGCGGAAGATTCAGAAGGCCAGCTGCTTGATGCAACCGAGGACATCCGAGCTCGTCATGCAAGAGGCAAAGCTGTTGCGGATGAATCTCGTGACTCCGACGAAGCTCCAGACTCCAGCGAGGACGTCGAATCGACCCGGGATGACGATGACCCGATTACGCTCAAAGAACGACAGTCTCTTATAAACGTCGAGCACCCTTTCGGCTTGCGCATTTGGAAGCCCGCACTGTATAAGAAGTCCAGGTCGATCACACGCAATGCCGACGCTGCGTTGCATTCAGTTCCTTCAGCACAAGCAGAACGACATCTGTTGCCAGGAAACATTTTTTGGACCCTCTGCTTTGGCTGGTGGTTGGCGGCAGTGTGCTTTGCTATATCAATAATCCTGTACTGCATCCCGTTTGGAGGTTCCAGATACTCCATGCTGGTCTTTGGCCTAGGATGGTACCTTGTGTGGCCATTTGGAAAGTATGTCGAAGGTGATGGCATTGACAGTGAGGACGAGGAAAACCAGTTGGGTGAACACGAAGACGGCAATGCTGGTCCACGGCGCAAAACCTCTGCGACTATCCCCATTATCCCTCAGCAAGCCCAATCATGCATGCAAGCACTCACTCCCAACGAAGGAACGTCATTGCTTCCAACCGCGCAGCCCCGCCAATTCTTCTTACCCTCGAAAACCTATGGCGCCACACCTATCACACCAACGGATGCGTACCAAAGCCCATCTGATGATTGGATAGGTCGCACTGCTTTCTGGATTGCATATGGCGCTGTGATCGCACCCCTCATGCTTTTGACCTGCATCATATGCTGGGCCCTCATCGTCACAATCCCCATGGCGAAATTGAATTGGGCATTAATAACCTACATATTCACTGGCCCAACGAAACTCCGATTTTGCGCTGCGCCTCCCATGGTCATCCTGCCACCTAGTAATAGCAACCCACAAACTGCCTTGCCGGGTGATGCCCCGGGTACCGGGTCCGCTTCCCCATTCGAGTACTCCGTCAAACACCCTCGATTATCACAAGGTCAAGCTGTACCTTCCAGTCTAGGATCACCGAAGTCAACGGTCTTGCTGTGTGTTTACCGCGCACTTGGGTGGAAATACTACAAGTACACTGTCGGCGGGGTCAACATAATCTTCATCAATCTCTTACCCCTTGTATTTTTCGTCATATTCGATGGCTTCGTGCTGCTACCTCTGGCCGAAAGTACCAAACCTGTCTCGCGGATACTGTCCATCCTCACTTCCAGGGCACTAATCTTCATTATGAGTCTCGCAAGTGTGATACCACTCTCATACTTCATCGGCATGGCTGTCGCTTCCATCTCAGCCCAGTCTTCAATCGGTATGGGGGCTGTTATCAATGCTACATTTGGCTCCTTCATTGAAGTCATCTTGTACTCAATCGCCTTGGCTCAGGGAAAGGGCCATCTTGTTGAAGGATCGATTGTGGGCAGCCTACTCGCGGGAGTTCTTCTCATGCCGGGTATCAGCATGTGCGCGGGAGCCTTAAGGAGAAAAGAGCAAAAGTTCAATGCCAAGAGCGCAGGTGTCACAAGCATGATGTTGATCATGGCATTCATTGGTACTTTGACGCCGACATTATTCTACCAGATCTATGGAAATGTGAGTTATTGGAATCCTTTACATGCCAGTCCTAACCTTTGCGCGACCTTAGTTCCAGCTGGTTTGTAGCGGCTGCCCTGATGGACCTATCCGAAGGACTCCAAATTGGAAGTGTGATCACTGTTACTATCAGCACCCGGATCCGGTTAAGGATCCGTTCTACCAATCAACTGTTAAGAGCTTGATGTATTTCTGTGCTGCAATCTTGCTATTTGTTGAGTAACTAACTGCCTATTGATCTGTCTGGGATTGCTGAATACATGCCTTGTAGTCGTACCTCGTTGGACTATGGTTTTCTCTGCGTACCCATGCTACTCAAATCTGGCAAAATCCCCAGCCACTATTACAGTCACTTGAAGTTCCCACTGTGCAGCGTTTCTCAGGATATCAACGCACGTCTAATACCGGGCCACAGTCTGCAGTCAGAGAAACACAAAAACGTGTGGATTCCGCCGGTGTTGATCATGATGCTGTTCTCAATTGCCAGTCTGCCGGTGCCAAGTCCTCTGAATCGGTCACTGCTCAACAACCGGCCGGAACGTCTTCTAGGCCCCCTGTCTCGCCCACACTCAGACGTGTATCGTATGCGGCCCCACCTGCAACCCAACACTTCACACCACTCATAGAAAGTGTAGACTTGGCGATCAAAAACACGCATCTCCCTGAGACCTTGACCAAGGACGATTTTACGCGAGCCGTGGCAGTCGCGACGGTCAGTGCATTACGGCACCAACAGGGTCAGCCCATCTCCCCAGCCCGCATCAGGGCTTCCGTGGCAGGCGATGCAGATCCTGGAGTCGGTGGCCATGCCGGACACGAGGCACCCGAGTGGAGCAGGGTTACTAGCGCTGCTGTGTTGTTGGCATGCACTGCGCTTTATGCGGTGATTGCGGGTATGTGTGGGACTGATGGTAATGTTCCATGATTGACCAAAGCGCGCAGAGCTTCTCGTTGATGTCGTGGATGTTGTCTTAGAGGGTTCGGGTATTGATGAAAAATTCCTTGGCATCACCCTTTTTGCTCTAGTCCCTAATACGACGGAATTCATGAATGCCATCTCATTCGCTTTATATGAGAATATTGCATTGAGGTACGTGTGTATGAATGCTGCATTGTCATTTGCTGATGCTCTTGCTAAAGCATGGAAATTGGTTCTGCGTATGCGCTTCAGGTGTGCCTCCTTCAAATCCCTGCGATGGTCGCCTTCTCTGCCTGGTACGCCCCAGAGAAAATGGGGGAGATCGCATACTCGTTCACGTGAGATTTTTTACCTTTTGTGCCTTAACTAGATGCGAGTCGTTTATTAGCCTTATCTTTCCCCGTTGGGACGTCGTGGTCATCATCCTCGCTGTATTTTTGATGACCTATACTTATATTGAAGCGAAAAGCAACTATCATCGAGGCAGCATTCTCATCTTAAGGTATGTCCTTCAGCACCCATGGACAGAGGGGGTCGACTAATTTGCCACCCTGTTAGTTACCTTGTCCTCGTCTCTGGATTTTACTTTGCACCCCGAGTGTCTGATGACCAAGCTGACATGGGGCTGGGAACGCAGTCAGCATTGTCCATTGTAAAGAGTCTCTGGGTCTAATGGTAGCACCGTGTCACATACTCGTTATAAAAGGGTGGAAATTACATTCATTCCTTGGAACACATTTTCTTATTTATTGTGCATGTGACCCGTCTGTCTCAATGCAAGTTTTGCAGTCCTTCCAAAACCCGCTGTATTTGGTCTACCTCGAAAGTCAACTGCTCGGGCTCTGATTGGCCCATCATAATCTGTTGAAGCGACTGATCCTCAAGCATGTATTCGAGGAATCGCTCCAAAAAATCTCCATCGAGGAAACCAACGGAGGTCAGTTCCGAATCACTTCTACCATTGTTCTTTGGTGCGCGATACCTGGGAGGTTGTGAGGAAGATGCGTGGTCAGAGTGGCGAACCTTACTTTGAGTGACTGGTCCCAGTCTTACGTTCATAAAAGGTGGATAGGTTCCTCTGTAGAGCAATCATGTGGAGCGACAACTTGTCGTCAACCAAGTCGATTATCAAGCCAATTTGCCCAGCGGGGGTCAGGAACAATTGTTTAGGCACCAATGGGAGATCAGTCGGTATATCATGAGAGACAAGGGCGCCTTTTTGATAATATTAGCGCCTATAGGGTCCTCAGCGCCAATTTGAAGCTCACTAACCAGGCACAAATTTATTGACGATGTCACCTAGGTAGTAATGACCTTGGCGCTCCAGAATTCTTTGCAATTCGTTCACTTGGAGACGGAACGTGAACAGGTCATAGTCGCTCTGAAGATCGACGTCAGTTTTAATCGTAGGTGATCAAAGACCAGCTCACATTGCCTCCAATGATGGTATCATCGGCTAATAACTCCGCGCAAGTTGGCCACAAAGATCCGTAGTCCTTGGCAATGGGTTCAATTCGGTACCCCTGCAGTTCCAGCAAGGAGACCGAAGTGAGTGCATCTCCGACCAGTAAGCGATTGGCTCGAGATACAAGGGTATTGATCAAATAATTATGATTGAACACCGTGGATTGCTTGATTGAGACCTGGTTCTCGGTTTCTTCAATCTTGTAGACAATAACCTAGGTGAGGTGGCAGTCAATCTATGCTCATAGAGCGCACAACCGCACGCACGCACAGAGCTATTTATGGCAGCAAGGATCAGGTTTTCCATTGATGTGAGCGCATAAACGCAACCCCTGACAGCGACTGACGCCATGACGACTAAAGGCGTGCGCAAACCGCTTGCTTGTAAGAGCAAGAGCCTGCCTCGAGATGGTTCTCGCTCCTTGTCATCATATGATGTAACTCCCGCGCAAAGAATGGACGTTGGCACATCCGAAAGCGTAGTTGTGACAATGTGTAGTGATGTTATCTCCTCGCCTTGGTCAACGTCAAATTCACCAAGTTCTGTGCCAGTGGGCGTGAAAGTCAGCCTCATTATTATGGCAGGGACAAGCACCAACTTTCGAATGATGTATGATCAAATATTTGTATCGTGGAGGTTAAAAGCTCCGTCTGCCCGATCTGAGCCGGAGTTGCGAGTGTACAAGCAACAGCGTATACTCCTGAGTTGGGATTGTGAACAATGCGGCGCGGGCAGTTGTAGCCCAGAGAAATCTATGGATATGATCAAGAAAAGGTCGACAGCGATGAAATCGCGACACACCGATCGGATATGAAGTTTATCAAAGTTAGCCACTTCTCCGATAATGAGAGCATTCGGGCTAGCCAGGACAACCGAAGAGGGATATGCTACTGCATTGAGATCTGCAGCCGCATTGATGTCCTGTATGCGCGACGCATTTAAAGATATCATCGGAGGGACCGCACTAGGACCTACCTTGAGCATCAGTGGCGAATGTTGCAGACGTTCTCTTTCCCAGAATAATATCGACGTTCGACTACCGCAGGCAAATACTGCTGAGCGATCTCTGATGCGGCAAGCATGCACCGTCACCGGAAGATTACCAACAGAAATTAGCCTCTGCTCTCCAAGCTTCACTTTCAAGAATGGAAAGGCTGCAAGAGAGCCATTAACGAGACCGACAAGTAGGTGGGGATGTGCCAATTGGCCAGGGTCGCTTGCAAAATTATACAGTAGCAGGGATCGTGGAGCAGCCGGAAGCTCTCCAGTTTCACATAAGTCCTTGATAGTTTCAAATTGCGAGAGCGATAGAATCTTGACGACCTTCGACATCCAGAACCCAACAGCAATATTAGTGGCATACGGTTTTGAACTGTCAATGGGTATGCACGTCACGGCAGAGATTTCCGCAGTGCAGTTGAAGGGCGGGGGTTCCACAAACTCCCGCGTCCTCCGCTTTACGAAGCGATCGCCATCAAGGGTAAGTTGTACTAATCTTCCGTGGTTGAGGGCGATGACGACTTGACTGGCATTAATGTCGGCAGCCACGATCTTCCTACCAGCCCAACTAGGATTGCCATCGGAAAATTTACCCAACGTCCAAAGATCGCCTATCCGAATGTACTTTTGTAGGCCAGAATCGTAGTCCAGAAGGAGTAAACCCTCAGGGACGACTTGCACGACGCGAGAGGAGTCGACGTAGGTTGACGAAGATGATCCATCTTCTCGTTGAACTTGTATTTGACGTTGGATATTGGAGATAGCCAACGTCCTAGAGGTCAGAAAACCGTCTTCAGTACCTCCGACACTTGAAAATATAGTCCCTCGTTCATTGTCGAGGCGAAACACAAGTGTTTCTTGGATACTTGAGACTACGATATGGGTAGTCATCCTTTTCCCGGAGGTTAGAATCGACGCGGCTTGATTGCTAACGAATACTCACTGATCCATGTACTTTTCGCGTAGCGACCAAATCCGATCGATATTAGCCATACCATGCATGATCGCCACCTCCCGAAAGTCGGCGCCACTTCTAACGACCCTCAGGGAACCTGTATTGCGTCCTCCGGAACATGTTACAATTTCGTTCTGCGTGAAAGGTCAACGACAGTCTGAGCTGTAAAATCATGCGCACCTGACCACTATTATCTGGGTCCACTAGGATCCCGTCAACGATAGGCGCAATGTTGCTAAACTTCTCTAGTTCGACGAGATAACTGCCAGAACTGTTAACGATGGCTCCTTCGTGGCCGTTCTTGCTTTTAGCGGACACGGCAAGATCCCTAGGTTTGATGGTGGGAATGGATGCAGGAACGGGTAACGTTGGACAATCCGAGGCGGAGACAGGTGATGTGCAAATCTGCAGCAGCTGCGAGTCGCCAAAATGAGATCCGAGATACACTACTTGATCAGCCAGGTGTGTCAAGGTCATGGGAGAGGATGCCTGCGCAAATTGTAAATTGATCGCAAAAAAACATGAGGGTGTATTACCTCTCCCAAAGCAACCAACGTCAAACTAGTTCGGTCGGCATGTAAAACTGCGAGTCTTCCGTATTTTTCTCCTATCAAGAATCTATCCTTTTCTTCCGTCAATGGGCAAAAACTAAATGTCGAGCAAATCGGATGTGACTCCCAATGGACGCAAATTGACCTAAAACTCACGCAGTGACCTCAGACCATGGCCAAGTCACCATTGCACGGGCCTTCCTTCTCCTCCATTCTCTTTCCATTTCCATTTCTTTTGCATCTGCAGCCTCTTTTGCGTTCCTACTTTTCTTTTTCTTCTCCATACGGTTACTCTTGCGAAGATTTTGTTCCTGGATATCACTAGATGCTATATCATAGAGTAAAATCTTCCGCCCACCCAGGATTAATATCGCGCCATCCCATTCATTACCACTGGATTCAGTAGCAGGGATGGATATTAGATGGGGAGCTTGATCTTCGATAGAGAACCATTTCCCAGGAAGTGCCAAGGGAGGAAGTAACTGTGACGGTGTCGAGGATAGATGAGGAGCATCAATTTCTACCTCACGCGCAAGAAGCTGAAGGCGTTGTTGGAAATCGAAATGCAGGATGGCCAGCGTGTCCGAATCGAGGAAGACAAGACTGAGAAGATTTAACTCCGTGATTCTGCGTGCGCATCACAATCAGTGAATCATTATGAATAAGAAAACGTGAGTGCTGACGATACATCAAAATCTCTTTCATAATCTCCTCCCTCCGTCAGACTGACAATCTTGAGTTTTCCTGTGTAAACGCTTACGATAGCCAAGGTCCCTGAGGGGTTTACGAGTACATTGTGACAAAACTCAGCCGGTCGTGCACTGCTCTCGAACAGGGAAAGATGCCTAGTAGCCCTGAGTTCTCCATCGCCAAGCTTAGATACCTTGAATAGCAAGAACACAAGCTCGGGGTCCGGATGATCGGTGAGGACTAACAGGTTTATCATCGACCCATGCTGTCAATTAAGGGTTATCGTCGAGCATACAGCAGTATGGATGGACAATACCTCTATAGGGACCACTGCTATTTTTCGTATCCTTCCCCATATCTCAATACCTTGTTCATGGCGAAGCCCTTCCGGCTGCAAAGAGTAGATATCTACTCTGTTTAGCTTGGCCACGACGAGAAATTCGGAGTTATCATCTTGGCCCGCTAGCTTGCATCTCAGCGAATCGAGGACAGACGAGGGCGGATGGAAAGTAGATACGAGCTTCATGAAGAAGCGCGTTCCGAGTCACGGTGCTGGACCCTAGTAGGCTAACAGTACTGGTAGTGGTCAGACTGGCCGGAGGGTCGGATCCACTGCGTCCAACGACTCGGATTCAACTGCTTACTAGCAATTACATAATGGACAGTAACTCGTCATCGCGCCGGCAGCATGCATCCCGCTTGCCCGTGACCACCACTTGGAGTACATTATTGTGCAAACTCATGTCGGACATCAATAAGTTCACCAGCGACGACTCTCATAAGGTGTGTGTTTACCATTTCTCATTCCATATCACGCTGAACCCGGACATAATCGCCCAGAAATATACCTCGTTCCCCGATGAAGGTGACTCCACGATGAATGCTGTCACCGAGCCGTCTGCCACGTCAAGTAAACGAGAAGGTAAATCCAAGCAGAAGAAGTCTATTCGGAAGCGTCCGCATGATAGCGACCAGTGGGAGGGTCATGATGACGAGCTGGCGTGGAAACGACATAGGACGGACACATTCGCATCTCGACCGCGGTCTCGCTCTCCTGTGGATGATGCTCAAGCGGACACTCCAGAAATCGAAGACTCGGAGGTTCGTAAGGAGAGAGAACGTATGGAGGACCTCAAATCCAGAGACGAGTTCGCGGAGCGTGTACGGCAGCGCGACCTCGAGAAAACAAAGAAGGTCGTCGAAGACCGCTCCTCTCGACCTGGTGCTGCTGATGCTGCTGCTCGCAGACAACTTGCCGATGATGTGGAAGCGCGCACACTGGCACTCCCATCTCTTCGCGTCCACTCTCGTCAGGAATACCTGACGAAACGTGAAGTTCAGCAAATCGAGCTCTTGCGGAGGGAGATTGCCGACGACGAAACGCTTTTCGCAGGAATGAGGATTTCGAAGCGGGAGCAGCAAGAGTTGGAACGCAAGAAGGAGTTATTGCACCTTGTCGAAGAACGCCTGAAGATCAACGACAAATGGGAGGGCTACATGCTTCCAGAAGACTACTTTACCGAACAGGGAAAAATCGACAAAAAGAAACAGGAAGACGCGTTATATCGTCGATACGAAGAGGCAAAACGCAACGACGACCAGTTTGTGACTGACATCGACCAGTGGGAGGCAAGTCAGACGAAGCATAGCACCTTCAAGACTGGAGCAATGGATAAACGGGAGCTCGCCGATAATTACGTGTACGTCTTTGACGAAAGCCAGACCATTAAATTCGTCATGGACCAGACCTTGAAGGGCGAAGGGATGATGAGCGAGAAGGACAAGCTCCTTCAGCGACAAATTGAGGAAGCTGAGCAACGAAGTAAGCATTGTCGCCACATTCTCTTTGGATGCGCTGTTCACAATTTAACGTGCAGTCAAAACGATTGAAGAGACCCGCAAGTCCCTCCCGATTTATGCGTTCCGTGAAGATCTCTTGGAGGCGATCAAGGAGCATCAAGTCCTTATTGTAGTTGCCGAGACTGGTTCCGGGAAGACCACACAACTACCTCAATATCTTCATGAAGCTGGCTATACTGCTGGCGGACTCAAAATTGGATGCACACAACCTCGACGAGTGGCCGCGATGTCTGTTGCTGCGCGTGTTGCAGAAGAAATGGGAACCAAGGTTGGGTATGAGGTCGGCTATTCCATCCGGTTCGAAGACTGCACCAGCGACAGAACGGTGCTCAAGTACATGACGGACGGAATGCTCCTTAGAGAGTTTTTGACGGAACCAGATCTTGCGGGATACTCTGCGCTGATCATCGACGAGGCTCACGAAAGGACCCTCAGCACGGACATCTTGTTTGCCCTTGTGAAAGTGAGGCGCCCAGAGTTGATAATGTATTTTGCAGGCTGACCGCGGGTGAACAGGATATTGCAAGGTTCCGACCTGAACTTCGGCTGTTGATTTCAAGCGCTACCATGGACGCGGAAAAATTTAGCGAATATTTTGATGGTGCCCCCGTATTCTATGGTAGGTGGATCTCGACACACAAGTCCGCGTAACAGGCACGTTCATGCACTGCAGTACCTGGACGTCGATACCCGGTAGATATCCATTACACTCCCCAACCGGAAGCCAACTACCTCCATGCTGCTATCACCACTGTCTTCCAGATACACACGACACAGCCAAAAGGCGACATCCTGGTCTTCTTCACTGTAAGTTTCGTATCCGTGCACTGTCAATGGGCTTCATATAGTTATCTAGGGACAAGATGAAATTGAAGCTGCTCAGGAGAATCTTCAGGAGACAGCGCGCACGCTCGGAAATAAGATTGCTGAGCTCATTGTCTGCCCTATATATGCCAATCTGCCGTCCGACATGCAAGCGAAAATCTTCGAGCCTACTCCTCCCGGTGCCCGTAAAGTTGTTCTGGCAACGAACATCGCCGAGACGAGTATCACGATTGATGGCGTCGTTTTTGTGATTGATCCTGGGTTCGTGAAACAGAATGTATACAACCCAAGGACCGGGATGAGTTCGCTGGTCGTGGTGCCAGTGGGTTCCTCTTCCTTTACCGAATCCTTGGTCTTACTCATTTCGCTTTTCCTAGTGCTCGAGAGCTTCCGCGAACCAGCGTGCTGGGCGTGCCGGCCGTGTAGGACCAGGGAAAGCCTTCCGGCTCTACACAAAGTGGGCGTTTGCGAATGAACTGGAAGAGAACACGATACCGGAGATCCAACGCACGAATCTCGGTATGACCGTCCTTTTGCTCAAGTCTCTGGGCATCAACAACTTTATGGAATTCGAGTTCATGGATCCACCGCCTGGCGAAACGCTTATTCGTGCGTTGGAGCTGCTGTATGCCTTGGGCGCGTTGAACGATCGAGGGGAGCTGACGAAACTCGGGAGACGTATGGCAGAGTTCCCGGTCGATCCGATGCTTAGCAAGGCGATCATCGAGAGCGAGAAATACGTTTGCACGGACGAGGCAAGGGAATGGCTGTCGATACTCCAGAGAGAGAAAGGCTCACCGGGTTCCCCGACAGGTGCTCACGATCATTTCCATGCTGTCAGAATCGTCGTCTCTCTTTTACCGGCCAAAGGATAAGAAGCTCCACGCGGACCAAGCGCGGCAAAACTTTGTGCGCGGCGGGGGCGACCATTTTACCCTGCTGAACGTGTGGGAACAGTGGGCGGACACCAACTATTCGCAACAGTTCTGCTACGAGCAGTTTCTGCAGTTCAAGAGCCTCAGTCGAGCGCGCGATATCAGGGACCAGCTCGCTGGTCTGTGCGAGCGCGTCGAAGTGATCGTGAAGAGCAACCCCAACTCGAATGACATCACGCCGATCCAAAAAGCGATCACGTCTGGTTACTTTTACAACACGGTCTGTTTTTTTTTTTAGCTCTCCGCGTGAGACTTTGGCTGATTCGTGGTGTTAGGCACAGCTGCAGAGAAGTGGTGACTCGTATCGGACGCTGAAGACCCAACAGACGGTCTATATCC
This sequence comes from Fistulinella cinereoalba, assembly GCA_038089115.1. Classification (NCBI taxonomy): domain Eukaryota; kingdom Fungi; phylum Basidiomycota; class Agaricomycetes; order Boletales; family Boletaceae; genus Fistulinella; species Fistulinella cinereoalba. Next base: position 8,271 of record JBBPKG010000509.1, on the reverse strand, counting down.
ATCCGTCGTCGAGTCTTTTCCAACACCAGCCGCCGGTCAAGACCATGTTGTACTATGAGCTTGTGATGACGTCCAAGTCATATATGAGGTGAGCCGACCGTTTACCGGTTGAATGGACCCCGTGCTGAGATACGCTCGCGATAGACAGGTGATGGAAATCAAACCCTCGTGGCTAATGGAAGGCGAGTGTTATTGTTCTTCTTTCTCCAAGGCTCTGCCTCGGCTCACCGTAACATTTCTTTAGTTGCGCCACACTACTTCAAGGCTGCAGACCTGGAGCAGCTGACGACTGGCGACAAAAAGATGCCCAAGGCATCGGGTTACTCTGGCACCACCGGGAACACCGCATCGTAGCAATATTTTCCACTCCCACTATCTATTTCCCTCTGAAATGAATGCCGTCGTACCATATTTTACATTATCGCGATTACCAAAAAAAGAAAAAAAAGTTCACCATCCTCCGAGGGGGACTTTCGACCTTGCGCCTGATGCCAAATTCCCAACCAGCGTGGTTTACAAGAGAGTACAATGCAAGTGATCTCAGCCCCATCCCAAGGGCGACACTACAAACTAAGTTTTAAGAGAGTAATTAACTGTTCAAATGGCCTTGTCCTCGAAGCTCAGTAGATCATACAACGACGCGATCTGATTACCCTAAAAGACAGTGAGCAACGAAACGACGCCTCGGTGGACGGCGAAAAAAGTACCTTGCATTCCAAAACCTCAATCACGTCCCGCAAGCGGTCGCCAACGGCATGACGCTTCGCTGCCTGGCTAGCACAGTCCATCGACCGGTACTCGGCAGTGAGGCCATTATAAATCCTAGACCAACAACTCCATCAGCGACCGTACGACCAGCCACGCTATGACCACGTACTCTCGAAAGTGTGCAAACTCGTCTTCGAGCTCCCCAATGACGCGGGCGAGCACCGTCTGAGGGGGCACGTCGCACGGTTTCAGCGTCCCGCCATTCTTGTCCATCCGCTCGAGGATCTCGTCAATGGTGAATGTGCGCGGTAGACCACCACGGCCGGCGTCGTACGCACGGTCTGGCCGAGGGCGTGTCCCTAGGTGCTCGTCGTTACCTTCGTCCTTGTCCTCGTGGTGAACGTGCAGGGGTTCCTGGTGATCCCGATGAACGCCCCCATGGCCATGACGACCTTTGCACATCCGGCACGAGACCGCGTTATGCCGCGGTGCAGAAAAGAACAGACGCTCCATGCGCTCCGAGCCGATTTTCGGGAACGGCGGATTTGTTTCGGGGTCGTCATCAGGTTTAGCGTTGAGATCACGGTCCCGGCGACGCGACCGCGCATGGGTAGGATTCTTTTCGGATGGCGGCGGCTCGTTGGCCAGAAAAGAGCTGTGGGCAGACGAATTGGAGGCCCGTTCAGAGCGGCGCTCGACTAGATCTTCGGATATGCGGTCGATCTCGTCGTCGTGGATGAAGCGTCGGACAGAGGTTTCCGAGGCCTCGATGACCGGGGAAAGGGAGCGATGTGGGTCGACGGCGGGGGTTTCCACTGGATCGTCGTTTTCCTCGCCCGGTTCGTCGCGGCCTTGGCGCCGTTCGTTGAGGCCTTCCTCAACGACGCCACGCAAAACCTCGATTTCGCCAGCGAGGCGTTCGACCTCTGTCCTGAGCTGATTGATTTCTTCTGTTTTCTCTGCCAGTGACAGCGCGTCCGACTCTCGCAGACGACGAAGGTCATCCAGTAGTTGTTGCTGGGACGCCAAATCTGACGTGACGCGTGTGAGGTGGGACCTCAGTGTAGTGATGAGCGCTTCCAACGCTGCAACCTATTCAGATCAGTTTTCCTTTGGTGTGATGACACGTACCCTTCTTCTCTTGGACCACTTCATAATATTTGGATACCAGAGAGTCTTGTTCTTTGTGTCGTCTCTCCTTGCCCTTGGTCCGAGAAGTCGACGGAACACCCACACGGGCTGCGCTGAGGTCGGCATCTTGGGCTTCGATGATCCGGGTGCGCTCTCGCACGACGTCGCGTTTGCATTCTTCGAGCTCGTACTCGAGCTCCCTGACCCGGCGGCGTGCGATGCTATTCTCAGTCTCCAAATGGTTCAGCCTCGTGTGAAGCGCGTTGAGGGATGCGACCAGACGAGCTTTGGAGCGATCAATCACCGCGCCCGTGAGCAAACTGAATACGCTTACCTTCCACGTCTTTAGAACCTGGGCCTCGGACGCTGTACCGCTCGACATTGCCCTTTGCAGGAGAAATGACGGCATTAGTGAGGCCCGTGACGTCCGGAAGATGCAGGCGACTTCGGTTCGATTTTTTCGCAGAGCGGGGTTCATCCGACTCGGCGGGGTCTGCATGGGTTCGATTCGGGCCATCCTTGGCGCGGTGGCTATAGTCCTTGTGTGAGTCCTCCTGCGCCTGGCGGACGTCCCGGGTCAGGCCGCGGGCCATCCTGGTGAAGCGCGAGCCCGAGGCCGAGGGCGTCGGCGGCTGCACGTTGACCTGGGGCGCAGGCTGGGAAGCATGTCTGCGGACAGGTGTCGTGTCGAAGGACACGGTGGCCTTGCGCGCGCGCGGGGTCACGTGTCGTCGGGCGGGGTGGGCGTCTGCGTGGGAGGGTGGAGACGCCCGCGGCTGGCCGCTGCGGGGACGGCGGGGGGAGAAGCCGACGCGCTGGAGCGTCTCTGAGAGCTTTGGGCGGGAGATGTCCTGCGCCTCGTCGTCGGACACGCGACAGGCTGTCCGCTGGTCAGCAGAGGATCGCGCGGGGAGGGCAGAGGCGGCACCGGCTATGATGTCCTGGAGGGGGCGCTCCGGGTCGTACTCTGCGGCGCTGAAGCTGGGCTCGCGCTGACCGCCGCGGCGGAGGCCGGCGGTGATGGTGACTGCGCTCGCGTGGTGGGCGGCGGTGGACATGGTGCGGAGGTCGTAGGGCGGGACGGCGTCGTCGTCGTGGATGGACCACGGGCGGACGTGGCTGGCGTCGAGGTCGGGGTGCTCGCGGTCAAAGGAGACGAAGGCAGGGCCATGGTCGGGGGCGGACTCGTGGCGGGCGAACTCGACGGAGGCGTCGTCGGGGACAGAGGAAAGATGCAGGGACAGGTCGACGGTGTTTTGGAGGTCGTGCTCGAGCTGGATGCGGTGCTGCTCGCGCGCGTCGCCCGGAATGCTGAACGACATTGGACAAGAAACGAGACCCAACCACGCCGAACGCGTCCGTCACGTGGGCGTTGCAGACCCCTCCGCGGGGGGTCGTCGGTCGTCGGCACGCGCGCCGACTCTGCCCAGTTCCAGGCATGGACCAGACACACAAGGCGCACCGGCCAGCGAAGAAGCCAAAGCAACCCGGCTTCAACGAAAAGGTGCGTCGCCCGCGTGCCCGAGTCCCGCTCACGACGTCGCCGTGCAGGCCTTTGCACCCAAGTCTGGCCGACGCGCCGACAGACAGGGCCGCAGGAATGTCGAGCGCGAACAGACCCGCCTCCATGTCCCCCTCGTCGACAGGACCCCCAGCGACGCTCCGCCCCCCGTCATCGTCGCCATCGTCGGCCCCCCGGGCGTCGGCAAGACCACGCTCCTCAAGAGTCTCGTCCGTCGGTACTCGAAGCAGTCCCTCCAGGACGCCAAGGGCCCCATCACCGTCGTCGGAGGGAAAAAACGCCGGATCACCCTTGTCGAGTGCAACAACGACCTCAACTCGATGATAGACATCGGCAAGGTCGCCGACCTCGTCCTGCTCATGATCGACGGCTCATTCGGCTTGGAAATGGTCCGCTATCCTGTACGGTCCACCGCTCATCCCTGACGCCACCGACAGGAAACGTTCGAGTTTCTCAACATAGTGCAATCGCACGGATTCCCAAAAGTCATTGGCATTCTCTCGCACCTCGACCTCATCAAAAAACAGTCCACCCTCAAGGACACCAAAAAAAGGCTCAAGAAGCGGTTCTGGACCGAGATCTATCAGGGCGCCAAACTGTTCTATCTCTCCGGTGTCCTCAACGGCCGTTACCCCGACAGCGAAATCCTCAACCTCTCGCGCTTCATCGGCGTCATGAAATTCCGTCCGCTCGTGTTCCGGAACAATCACCCGTACCTCTTGGCCGACCGCATCGAAGATCTCACCCCGCGCGAAACGATCCGCGCATCCAAAGGCAAATGCGACCGCACAGTGTCGTTGTACGGCTACCTCCGGGGCACCAACCTTCGTCCGAGCACCAGGGTCCACATACCCGGTGTCGGAGACCTGGCCATGACGTCTGTCTCCATACTCGGCGATCCATGTCCGCTCCCTGACGCAGATTCAGAGAGACGGAGAAAGCTGAGTGAAAAAAAGAAGCTCCTGGTGCATGCGCCCATGAGCGACGTCGGCGGTCTCATGTACGACAAGGACTCGGTCTGGATCAATGTCCCTGGTAATTTCACCCGGGGGCCGCCAGACGGTAGGATTTCCGTATGCCGCAAGAACACCTATTAACACGGCTAGTTCAGCGCCTCAGTCGGCACCCCAGGGCGAAGGAGAACAAATGGTCATTGGTCTCCAGGACGTCGATGCTACTCTCGAGGATGGTATCTTTCGGAGTCAGATCAAGCTACTCCAATCCTCGTCCAAAAATCTCGCCGTGGACAACACACCCCACAGGCAGGATATGGACGATTCGGACGAAGAGGGATATGACAGTTTGCCGGACGATGCATCGGAAGATGGGAGCGAGCTGGACGAGTCAGAGTCAGATGCTGGCGAGGACCCAGATGAAGAGGACGATGGCCCGGATGAGGATGACACCGACAATGGACGTGCTATCGGCCGAACGGCAAGGAGAGCCGTAGGAGAGCCTTCCGTGGAAGAGGAAGACGGCGAATTTGCATTCGACGATAGCGGTTCCGAACTTGAAGACGACGACTTCTTCCAACGCAAAGTCACCCAGCTGTATGACGATGATCTTGACATGACCAAAGAGCCACTGCTAGCCGAGGATCTACAGGAATGGGAAAACGAAGAAAACCTCGACTCTATCCGTTCGCTCTTCATCACTGGAGATGAATCTCCCGACGGGGATGCAAAGATGGATGACTCGGTAGAGGGCGAGGAACCCGAGGAACCCGAAGACAAGGGTGCCGAGACACTTGCTGCGAAAAAAGAGGTGCTCAAACGGAAATTCGATGAGCAGTATGACGATCCAGAAGGGTCTAAAATGGACTTTTACGACGAAAAGAAGGACGAGCTCAATCGCCAACTTGAACTCAACCGGGCGGAATTCGAGGATATCGATGGCGAAACGCGCCCGTTGGTGGAAGGGTACCGTCCAGGGAGCTACGTTCGGATAGAATTCGGCTCGGTGCCATGCGAAATGATCGAGCACTTTGATCCCCATTACCCCATCATCGTCGGGGGCCTATTACCGTCGGAGGAACGGTTTGGATACCTCCAAGTGCGCATCAAGCGGCACCGTTGGTTTGCAAAGACGCTCAAGACCAATGATCCACTGATCTTTTCGCTCGGATGGCGGCGGTTCCAGTCTATCCCGATCTACTCTTTGGATGATCACTCGATCCGTATGCGCATGCTCAAGTACACGCCAGAACATATGCACTGTTTTGCGACGTTTTACGGACCGGTTGCGCTGCCCAACAGTGGATTCTGTGCGTTCAATTCACTCGACGGGGACAGCGGTGGATTCAGGGTGTCAGGGACGGGTGTCGTGCTGGACATTGACCGGTCGACGAAGATTGTGAAGAAGCTGAAACTGACGGGTGTGCCCTTCAAGATCTTCAAGAACACGGCCTTTGTCAAGGATATGTTTACGAGTGCACTCGAGGTCGCCAGGTTTGAAGGGGCAAACGTGCGAACGGTGTCGGGGATCCGAGGACAGGTGAAACGGGCGCTGTCGAAGCCCGAAGGTGCCTTCCGGGCGACGTTCGAGGACAAGGTGCTGATGAGCGGTGCGTGCTCCATGAATGCGGGTGGGGGGAGCTGACCGGCACAGATATCATTTTTCTACGAGCGTGGTACTCGATCCAGCCTCGGGAGTTTTATAACCCGGTGACGTCGTTGCTGCTGTCGGACAAGTCGCGGTGGCAAGGTATGCGGCTGACGGGGCAGGTGCGACGAGACGAGGGGATCAAGACGCCACTGCGGGTGAACTCGCACTACAAGCGAGTGGAGCGGACGGCGCGGCGGTTCAATGCGCTGAAGATTCCAAAGAAGCTGGAGGCGTCGCTGCCGTACGCATCAAAGCCCAGGGCGATGAAGGCGCAGAAGAAGCAGACGTACGTGCAGAAGCGGGCAGTGGTGATGGAGCCGGAGGAGCGGACGGCGGTTGCGGTGCTGCAGCAGATCCGGGCGCTGCGCAAGGACCAGGTGGCACGGCGGAAGGAGAAACAGGAGGGGCGGAAGGAGGTGCACCGGCAGAAGGCGGCCAAGGAGGAGGCAGCAAAGGGGGACAGGGACAGGGACAAGCGCAGGGAGATCATGCGCGTCGCGGGCATCCGGCAGAAGCGGCAGGCGGACGCGGAGGAGGACACGGGCGGGAAGCGGCGTAGAGTAGCGTGACAGAGTGACAGTGACCCGACGCGTGACGGGACTGAATAGACCTGGACCTGCATGATGAGCCGGCCGTCGAACTCGCAGCGAGCGGCGTATCCGATGAACGGGCAGGCGGACCCCCCCGACGCCGTCCACGACGCGCACAGGCTCTTCGCCGCGTACCCGCCCGCCTCCGCGACGCCCACCGCACACGGTACAGTGATCCCCGCCCCCGCCCCCGCCTGCGCTGACAGGGACCCCCCGCAGTGACCGCCCACATGCACTCGCTCGCCACGCCCGCACAGCCGCCAACGTACATGCACGCCAACTACGCCGCCTACCACGCCGTCTCCTATCCGCACCCGTTTGCAGACCACGCCCGCGAACTCGCCTATCTCTCCGACCCGTCCACCCCCGCACAGCACTCCCACTACTGGCAGGCCACCCGCGACGACGCCGTCCGCTACCTCTCCTACGGCACCCCGTGCGTGTCCCCCGTCCGCCCCCGCCTGCTGACTAACCTGCCCCCCAGCGTGGCCCAGTACAACTTCGCCCCCTCCAACTGGACCCTCGCCCCCTCCAGCTCGTACAACCCCCCGGCCATCGCCGACTCCGTCCTCCACCGCTTCAACCCGTCCTCTGCTTACCCAACCCCGCCCCCGCCCGGCATCCGCTCCTCCTCCTCCTCCCTCGCATACGCCCTCGGCTACCCCTCCCAGCCCAAATCCCAGCAGCGCGTATACAAGCCAGAGGACTCTGGGCCCTTCTTCAAGGACTTTCTCAACCGCTCCGCCCAGCTCCTCGACACAAAGCCGGTCTCGCCCCAGCAGTCGCCCCCCAAACCCGAGCCGCCCCCTCCCGAGCCCGTCCCCGCCCCGCCCCCGCCTGCTGCGACCCCGAGGAAGCGCAAAGCCCCAGACGAGCTCCTCACCCCCACCCAAAAGCGCATACACGCCGCCAGCTCCACCCCTGCCCCGAGGTCCAACAGCGAAACCCCGTCGCACAGCAAACCCTCTCGCCAGGTGCTCGCCTATGTCGACGTCCCCGCCCCAAAGTGGAAGACGCCCTCGACAAAGTCGTCCAGACACGCCGGCGACTCTGGCTCTGGCGATGATTCGGATCCCGACAGCCATGCTCATGTCAAGTCCGCCCGCCGTATTGGCGACAGAGATGAACGCGGTACGTTTGGTCTTCGTATCTCTCTCCACGCAGCTCACTCTGCCACAGTGCCCCTGGAAAAGCTCAACGCCCTCATCGAGGACATACTCGAGGCAGAGGACTCCCTCGCCGCAGATATCGAACCCGCTGACCTCCCCAAGGAATACTTTTCCTCCCTGACCGTAGACTGTAGTCATCCACATCTCCAGCCAAGCATGATGAAGAAATTGACCAAATACATCAGTCAGTTGGCCCGTCCGTCCAAGAGATCTCGACGTACCATTCGTGAGGCTGCCACCGGTGCTGGTTCTGGGTCCAAGACTCGAGAGACCCTCGGAGACATTGGCACTCCTATTCTGTCGCGACTCATGAAAATCTTGGAGCGATCTGTCAAGGCGGGAGAGGATCTCGATCCTCTGCGCACGTCCACCCACCGCCCTCCACCACCCATGTCTCCCAGCAAAACCAAAAAAGGATCAGCGGATGCTACTCATCCAGAGGATCGCAGTTCGCCTGCGCATGATCTGCATTCCCAGCAAATCACCGATGCGGATGTGCACGAGCTCTCGATGCAGCTGGAAATCTCTCGCAACAGCATCATTGCTG
>JBBPKG010000508.1:8714-20266 GCA_038089115.1 Fistulinella cinereoalba | reverse complement strand
AAGCGAAAATGACCGTCAAGGGACGCGTCATCTGAAATGTACGTAATACAGATGACATCAAAGGCGATGGCATCGGCAACAAGCGTAAGCATGATTACAATGGGGGAAACGTACGAAGACGTAGGCCAAAGGTGAGTGGCGAGACTTTGGCCGAAAGAAACTGAGTCCGATCATAAAAACAAACAAGGATAAACAAAGGAAATCGTAACATTGTGTATTTTCCACACAGTGGGGATTCGAATCTGATATGATATTGCGGAGAGAACCTTGATAACGGTAAAGGGTCCTTCCCGTTTCACGGCGAATTTCGGGTTGGCCACGAGGCATTTCAGATTGCGGGCCTCTAACCATACTTTATCTCCGACTTTGAAGGGTTTAAAAGAGCGGAGGTTTCACAATGCCATTGTCTGTCGTGCGAGTTCGTGGGTGGCCAGAGCTTCATCTCATGCTGCCATGAGCTTCTGGAGGCGTGTTTCTACAGTGGGTACGTCGGTCTTTTCCATAGGTGTGGGGAGGGCTAAGGGTTCGTATCCCATTTGTAGGTAAAACGGGGATTTTCCGGTGACGGAGTGAGGGCGATGATTGTGGACGAACTCGGTGTTAGCGATATGTTCCGTCCAAGTGCTAGGGTTATTTCCGCAGACAATGCGGAGGTACGTTTCTATTTCTTGGTTGACGCGTTCGGTTTCACTGTCAGTTTGCGGGTGGTATGCAGAGGAGAGGGCGAGGTCGTAATTTAGGAGGCGTCCTAACTCTTTTGCAAAGGTTGACGCGAATTGTGGCCCTCAGTTGGAGATGATTTTGTTGTACAAGCCGTATCCCTTATACACGTGTTCGAAGAAAAGGGTGGCGATACCCTCAGCGGTAACGGTTTTCGTGGTGGGGCATAGGATTACCCCCTTTGTAAGCCTGTGGTCGACCACGACCAACAGAGCATTAAAGCTAGAAGAGACAGGGAGGTCGGTAATCAGGTCACATGAGACCTGCTGGAAGGGACGGGAACAGGTAGAGTGGATGGGGGTGAGGGGTGGGGTGGTAGAGTGGGTGTTCGCCTTATTTTGCTGACAGGTGGCACAGCCAGACACGTAAGAGCGCACATAGGATGCGAGACTGGGCCACCAGAATTCGGAGGCGACCAATTGTCAGGTTTTGAGATAGCTGGGGTGGCCGGCAGATGGGTGGTCATGGTGGCAGCGGAGGACATCATGTCGGAGGTCAGTGGGAACATAGAGATGGCCTTGATAGAGGAGGGTTTGATCCTCGTACTGCCAGTCAGAAAGGCGGGCGTGAAGGAGGGTAGGATGGGATTCGCCCATGGATTGAAGCGATTGGAGGATGAGAGGGTCCCCTGCGGAGGCGGACTGGATCTTGTTGCGAAAGACCGCATCGATGAGGTTGACAAAGAGGGATGGGGGAAGGAGTGTGATAGCAGTGTTGTCCGACGAGTCATTGGGACAGCAATCAGGGTGTCGAGAGAGAGCGTCAGGGGCGGAGAGCTGAGAGCCAGGGACATGGATCATCTTGAGCTTGTAATCCGCGAGATCAAGGAGCCAATGGGACTGTCGGTGATTAAGATTCTGGGGGGCTTTGAAGTAGGTAAGATTTTTATGGTCGGTAAAGACCTGGACGGGATGGGCGGAGCCAAGGAGGTAGGGTTTCCAGGCCTTGAGAGCATGGATAACGGCGAGGAGTTCTCGGTCGTAAATATCATAGTTTCGTTCTGCGGCGGAGAACGTCTGGGACAGGTAGGAACAGGGATGCCAATCTCCATTGACGTCGGTTTGTAAGAGAATTCCGCCAGTTGTGTACTTGGAGGCGTCGGTAGCGATGGTGAAGGGGCAGGAGATGTTGGGGAGACGGAGTACGGGGGATGAAGTGAATGCCTTCTTGAGAGCGTCGAAGGCTGTTTGACAGGGAGCGGTCCAGGACCAGGGATGGTCCTTCTTGGTGAGATCAAGGAGAGGGCGTGCGACGTCCGAATAATGGGGAACGAAATGCCGATAGAAGTTTGCGAAGCCAAGGAATGAACGTACATCCTTGACTTTCTGTGGAACTGGCCAAGAGGCGATTCCTTCTAACTTGATGGGGTCCATGGCGAGTTCGCCAGGACGTGCAATCATTCCAAGGTAATCTACTTCAGTAGTGTGAAACTTACACTTCTGAAGGCGGAGGCGAAGATTGAGCTCTCTCATATGTTGGAGAACTCGGCGCGTAGTGTTGTCATGAGTTGTTTGATCGTGGGAGAAGATGAGGATGTCGTCCATGTAGATGACGATCTTTCCTTCGGCGATAAGGTCCCAGAACTCTTTGTTCATGAACCTCTGGAACGTGGCGGGGGCGTTCTTTGGACCAAAAGGCATAACAACGGGTTCGAAAAGCCCACAGGTGGTAACGAAGGCAGCCTTCCATTGATGGCCTTCTTTGATACAGATATTGTTGTACCCCCATCGTATGTCAAACTTTGTAAAGACCTTGGCGTCTTTCAACTTGTCGAGGAGGTCAGAGATGAGAGGGAGGGGATAAGTGTCGCGGATCGTGTGGTCATTCAAGTACCGATAGTCTTGAACTGGGCGGAGTTTGCCATCCTTCTTCTTAACAAAGAAAAAGGGGGCTGCTTGAGGTGAGGACGAGGGGCGGATCTTGCCACTCTTGAGGTTCTCATCGATGTACTCGTCTTGAGCTTTCTTTTCTTCGGCGGTCAAGGGGTAGAGTTTACCAATTTTCGGCACAAACCCTTCTACAAGATTGATTTCGTGATCGCAATCACGAGACGGGGGCAAGGGGGTATCTTCATCCGAGAAGATATCTTGGTATTCTTTGTATGCGTTTGGGAGGGTAATTTCCTGCTTCTTGGCCAATGCTTCGATAGCAAGATCGGTTGATGTAGTAAGAGAGCAGCAGGTGAACTGGGGGTTTGGGACAAAACGCTTATTTGCTAACACTGTTCGGTTCAGCATTTTACAGGGTTTATACCGTGTCATGGCTCGTGCTAATGACATCCGGGCACACCAAAAGTCGTCTTCCTCTCTTCCCAGATAGTGGAAGAGATGTTCATCCTCGATGGCATTGACGGCTTTGTGCTTTGGTGGGGCATTAGGTTTAGAGAGTTGTTCATATGCCTTGTGGACGTTCCGTTTGACCTCTTTATGGATGGCAAGGAGATCAGCAGTTTGATCCGTTGATTCGGGGACAGTGAGAGTTCGACCTTTCCAGTCGATCGTGGGATTGGCTGCTACGAGCCATGGGAGTCCGAGGATAACGGATTCCTTTCCACAGTTCATGATGTGGAAGGTCTGTTTGCACGTATATCCGTTGACGTTGACCCATAGGTCTGTGGTAAATTTGATGCAGCCGGATTGGTTGGTGGTTGCATCTACATTTCGTACAATAATAGGTCGTTCGAGGTGTTTTCGGGGAAGGTCATGCGATCGGACGAAAGCCCAATCGATGCAGGAGATTTGTGCACCAGAGTCTATGAGGGCGCAGGCGGCGACGGCTTTCACGGTTCCAGCGGGACGGAGCAATGAGATGGGAATTCTCATGGCTTTCATTGCTATAGGTTGAACCGCGTTACATTGTACAGATATTAAGGGAGAAACGTGCGTCACATTCATTCTCCCATCTAAAAATCCATGCCGACTTGTCCGACATTCAGGTCGGTGTTGGAGCTTATTTCTTCGATGGATGCATCCCTTGTCTGACGAACGTCTTTTGGTGGGACCAGAGGTGCGGAGTCCGAGAATTTTACTCGGCAATTGGTCAAGTTGTGGCCTTTCTTTCTACACTTGAAACAAAGACCTTCCTTTCTACATCTCTCTCTTTCTTCGTCAGTAAGCTTCTTTGGCCTCCTGATAGCGTCGACATCCATGGCATTGGGGTCTTTTTGCATTGAGGTGGATGCGCGGGGAGTAGAGGTAGGGACATACGTATTCCCTTTCCTTCGGGTGGTGATTTCGAGAGCCCTTTCTTTCAGGGCTGCGAGTTTGATGGCTTTATTGTACCATCCGGCGATGTCCGTGGGGACCTTTTCGAGGGAGTGGATCTTCTCCATGAGAGACAGAGGAATACCCATAGCAAAGAAATTGATGAGGACGTCGTCCTCCTTGACTTTGGCCAGAGCGGCCTTATTCTTGAATTCCGTGACGTACTTTTGGAGAGCAGGGTTATATCTTCCCTGTTGGTCCTCGTAGATTCGTTGGTGGGTGAGCCAAGCGAGTGCATCGTTCTTGAGTGCAGTATTTTCGAAGACGGCTCGGAAGTCTGCTTCGAAGTTGGCCCACTTTCCTAACAAGAGGGTGGGGCCCGTGGAGATGGAGAATTTGGACTCGCTAAAGGTAGTGGCCCAGGTGGCAGCGGTGCCCTTCTTCATATATGAGAGGGCGTAAGCGATCTGTTTCGTTTCGGTGTCGTATACCTGTGCGTTGACTGCCAGGTACATCTGGACGGTTCGCAACCATCAGATTGCATTGGTGGGGTTTCCATCGAACTCAGTGGGTGTGCCAAGTCGTAGCTCGGTGGGTTTTGTGGTCATGGCAGATCGAGGGGGAGGGTTTATTGGTGGTGCAAAGAGTCGTCCTGGTTGGGGACGAGGCGGAGGGCTAGGGGGTGTGGGTGCTCTTGGAATAAAGAGCGCAAAGGATAGCTGAGATGCAAGGGCACTAGCTTCAGGAGTTTCTTCGACGATAGGTTCGTCGGAATCAGTGGATATTTCTTCAAAGTCAGGCTCCGAAGGATCAGAGTTGTTGGTGTTTGTATCCCTTCTTATCCAGTCGGTGATACGTTGCCCGAGGGTACGAGAAGAAGTCGGATCTGCTCTGGTAGGAGTGATCGGTGACTGTGACGAGGAGATAGTCGGCTCTGCCCCAGTAGGGGTGCGCATTGACTGCGAGAGTAGTTGCCTTCGCTGGGTGGTGGAAGGCCTCGAAGAGCCCGGTGGGTACGGGGGATCAATGATGACGGCGGCTGAGAGTAATACTCGCCGTGAGCAAGGAACTTGTTTCTTTTGTTACACTTCGGCCGGGTAGGTCAGAGCGTAGCCCTTGTGGGGTCAGAAACACGAGGAAGTGTCGACAAGGCAACCAAGGAGAAGTGTCGACGAGTCGACCGAGGAGTGATCTGGCCAACAAGGAGCTGGTGTAGGATCCGAGGAACTTCCCTTGACAAGCAAGGGTGGGACAAGGATCACACCAAAAGAGAGCGGTGCGGAACAAGTAGCTTGTATTCAAGGGTGAGGACCAAGAAATACAAGGGAGAAACAAGTTAAAGTACATGGGCGGTGATAGACCAGTTTATATACGAAGAGAAAAGGCTGTTGAGGGCCGGTTTGATGAGTATAAATGAGGAATCAACCAATCGTAAAAGAATCGTACAATGCGATGACATCGGTCGATGAGTAAGCGAAAATGACCGTCAAGGGACGCATCATCTGAAGTCTAGGTAATGCCGATGACATCAAGTGCGATGGCATCGGATAATATAGTAAGTATGATTACGTGGGTGGGAAACATACTAAGATGTAGGCTGAAGCGAGCAAGGATAGATGAGAGAGCTTCGGCCGAAAAGAGATGAGTCCGATCGTAAAAACAAATAAGAGTAAACAGAAGAAATCGTAACATTACACATGCGCAGCTATTGAAAAGATCGACAAGAAGGTCGACACAACACTAGAAGAACTCGTGCCCAAGCAATACCACAAATTTGCAAAGGTCTTTTCAAAAGGAGATAGCAAAAGGATGCCGCTGTGGAAGCCATGGGATCACAGGATAGATCTCAAGGACACGTTCAAGCCCAAGAAGGGGCGCATCATTCTGCTTAGCAGCGCCAAACAGGAAGAAGTTATGGCGTTCATAGACGAACAGCTGAGGAAGGGATACATCCAACCCAGCAAATCACCACAGACGTCACTGGTGTTTTTTGTGCCAAAGAAGACTGGTGATAAGAGGATGGTACAGGACTACTGTTACCTCAACAAACACATGGTGAAGAACAACTACCCACTGCCATTGATCTCACAGCTGGTTGACAAGCTCAAAGGAGTGAAGTTGTTCATGAAGATGGACCTTAGATGGGGTTACAATAACATTCGAATCAAAGAAGGAGACGAATGGAAGGTGGCGTTCATATGCTTTAGAGGAGCCTTTGAACCACTGGTTATGTTCTTTGGCCTCTGCAACTCACCCACAACTTTTCAAGCGATGATGAACGAAATCTTCGCAGACATGGATGATGTAGTTGTTGTCTACATGGACGATCTCCTGATCTTTACCAAGACAGAGAATCAAGAAGAGCATGATAAGATCGTGCTAGAAGTCTTACGGAGATTAGAAGAAAACGATCTCTTCGTTAAGCCGGAGAAGTGCACCTTTTCCATAAAAGAAGTCGACTTCCTAGGGATGGTCGTAAATCAGAAGGGGATCACGATGGACGAAGCCAAGGTCTGCGCGATTCTAGAATGGCCCGCACCAAAGACGGTGAAAGGAGTTAGAAGTTTCCTCGGGCTCACCAACTTTTACAGACGTTTCATCAAAGATTACACCCAGCTAGCTAGGCCAATGAATGATCTCTTAAAGAAGGATACCGCTTTCAGATGGGAAGCATCACAGCAGGCTGCATTTGATGAATTGAAGAAGAGGTTTACTGAAGCCCCCATCCTCGCGTACCCAGATAACGACGGAGAATTTCAGTTAGAAGCAGACGCATCAGACTATGCCACAGACGGCATTTTGTCGATGAAACAGGGAGCCGAGTGGCACCCCATCGCATATTACTCTCATTCCATGTCGGAGCCAGAGAGGAACTACCCTGTCACCGATAAAGAGATGTTGTCGGTGATACGTTGCCTAGAAGCATGGTGACACTACTTAGAAGGAGCCAAGGAGTTCAAGGTCTGGAATGACCATCAGAACCTCCAATGGTTCATGACGAGGCAAGACCTCAACAGAACACAAGCACGATGGGCACAATACCTATTACACTTTAACTTGGTTTGGAAGCACAAGCCAGGTCACACAATGGGCCGAGTGAACGTCCTCTCAAGGAGAGAAGATCATGCTGAAGGAATAGAAGAAGACAACAAGGGAGTCCTTGTTATTTCCCCGGACAAGATCAGAAGTACGATCTCATTGACAGATGATGGGGATGAAATAAGAAGAAAAATAGAAGCCAGGACGCTAAAGCTGAAAGAATCAGAAGTACTGAAGCTGAACACGGACAGATATGAAAAGACGATAGAGGGAACGTTGTAGCGACCGAACTTGAGTCGCAACGTCCAAAGCAAAACCGACTGCTGAAGGTAGTGCAATGAGAAAAGCTAGGGCTTATGAAAGTGCTGCTTAGTGTTGGCCAGCCCTTGTGATTGTTAAGGGATAACCAAGATGGGGAGCCATCGAGGTTAGTGCCCGTATATTTATACGGTAAGCATATGTGCACATGTTTGGCACATGGTCTGTGCGTAAATACGAGAAAGGAAAAGAAAGATAAGAGAACATAACGCCATAGGGTGAATAAAGAATCGTACGACATAGGGCATGGGGTTAATAGATAAGGGTCATGACGTCATCGTGATGTCATCGGGTCTAGCCCATGATGTCATAAAGAACCATCTAGGTTCGGTCTAGAATAGAACAATGGCTGTGAGTGCTAGGCTCGGCCTAGGCCCTGCACAGGTTAGAAGTCTGAAGATAAGATAAGCAGATCTTGGATCTAGCCAAGATAAGATAAGATGTCCGGAACTTGCCAGATAAGATAAGATCAAAAGATAAGATAAAGAGTGTCAGTGGAAAACGACTAAGTCCATTAAGATGTGTGGGCAAATACCGGTGCCCGTTTCAAACGTTAGTAAAAGAAGGACGAATGTACGTACCGGATGAAGAAGACCTGAGGATGTTGGTGATGACGAAACATCATGACACACCAGTCGCCAGACACCCCAGAGCCAAGAAGACACTTGAGCTTATCAGAAGAAACTACAAATGGCCTAGGATGGCCGCAGAAGTAAAGAAGTATGTCGCGAAGTGTGACAGATGCCAGTGAATGAAGCCAACAAATAAAGCTCCCACCAGAACCTTGAAGCCACTGCCAGTACCTGGAGGACCATGGCAGGATATCACCACGGATTTCATTACGGATCTTCTGGTCTCACATGACTTCAACAGCATTTTGGTCGTCGTCGATAGATTCTCAAAAGAGGTAGTGTTCATTCCCTGCACCAAGAAGATAGATGCAGTGGAAACAGCGAACCTGTTCCTCATACGAGTCTGGATGGCTCACGGCTTACCATGCACCCTCACAACGGATCGAGGACTGCAGTTCGCCAGTAAAGTATTAAAATCACTATGTGATCGCCTCGGAGTTAAGCAGCAGCTCTCCATGGCATATCACCCACAGATGGACGGGCAGACGGATCAGATCAACAGAGATCTGCAACAATACCTTAAACTATATGTCACTGAGCAACAAGAAGATTGGGTAGACTGGTTGCCACTAGCAGAATTCAGCTACAATACGAAGCAGCATAGCGTGACTAAGAAGAGTCCCTTTGCGATAATGCTTACATACCAACCTCGCATGGGCATAGAACCCGGAGTTTCAGCCGCACCAGCGATCGATGACTTAGCCGAAGAAGTTGGCAAAACCCTCGAGCAGACGGCTCAGAACCTCGAAGAAGCGAGGTCACATATGAAGAAGATGGCAGATAGGCATCGAAGCGAAGCCCCCGTATACATATAAGGCAGGAGACCTCATTCTCCTTTCCCCGACGAATCTCCACCTAGAAGGTAGAACTTCAAAGAAGATGACAGAACGGTTCATCGGTCCGTTCAAAATTGATAAGAAGATAGGTGACAATGCAGTCCACCTTATGCTTCCATGCAATATGAAGATCCACCCGGTCGTGAATGTCTCATGCGTGAAGCCATATGAAGAGCCCCTTTTCAGGCAACCCTTATTTAAATCTCCAGCATGCACCGTGACAGACGAAGGTGATGCGGAATTTGAAGTTGACCACATTGTCGAAGCTAGATGCAAAGGACGATCGGTTGAGTATCTCGTCCACTGGGCTGGATGGGGAATAGAAGATCAGACATGGGAACCGAAGAAGAATCTTCGGAACACCGCTGACGCTATAGCAGAATTCCATGAACAAAACCTTCACGCACTCCGCCAGATGGAGTTCGCGAATCAGCTAGGCTTGTTCCAGCCATATCCAGAAGAGCCAACAACGGTCGTGCTACAACGGGTTTCTCCTGGGGAAAAAGGTACCCAGACACTCCCGTTCAGAAGATCTTCGCCTAGCATGAAGGAACCAACCAGAGGAACGGCATTCGCCGCAGGTTACAACCTCTATGCGAGCAAAGATGCGCTCATTGAAGCTGGGCATAGACTGCCTGTAAACACGAACATCCAGATCACTCTCCTGGAGGGAATGTATGGATGTATCGCCCCTAGATTGGGGTTATCTATGAAGAGCAGCATTGACATAGCTGCCGGTGTCGTAGATTCCGACTACTGTGGGGACCTTAAGGTGGTTCTCGTCAACAATGGCAAGGAAGCCTTCACCGTCAAAAGAGGCGATAGAATCGCTCAACTGCTCATTGAGCACATCTTGAACCCGAAGCTTCAGGAAGTTCTGGAACTACCCGAAACAGGTCGAGGAGAAGAAGAATTCGGGTCTACTGGTGTGCGAGCACTCCAAGACCTCGTATTCAACCCTCCTTCAGAAAGGAGGGGCCTACTTCCCTTGAGGAGGGGGGACCCTGGCGTGCTTGCCACATCAGTCACACATGCCATGAGTACGGCATAGCCCGCTCTTTGGGATCAGCCCAGAGTTCAATCCATAGAAGGGGGCAGGTGAAACGGGCACAGGTATTTGCCCATACACTTTAATGAACTTCAATGTTTTTCTCTTTCCTTTCTTATCTAATCTTTTATCTTATCTTATCCGGCAAGTCCTGGAGATCTTATCTTATCTCGGCTAGATCCAAGATCCGACTATCTTATCTTCTAACCTGTGCAGCACCTAGACCGAGTCTAGTCCTCACAGCCCTTGTTCTATTCCAGACCGAACCTAGATGGTTCCATGACATCATGGGCTAGACCCACGACCCTAGATGTCACGACCCTAGACCCACGACCCTATGCCCTATGTCGTACGATTATTTATTCCACCTATGGTGTTTATCCCTTTATTTCCACTTTTGTATTTACGCACAGACCATGTGCCAAACATGTACATACATGCCCTACATATATAAACCTGGGCTCCAACCTCGATGGCTCCCCATCTTGGTTGTCCCTTGCCTTACACCTTTATAAGGGCCAGCCAACTCTAAGCTACTCTCAAGGAGACTAGTCTTTTCCTCATCGCATCAGCCTTCAGTTGTTGGTTTTTGCTTTGGACGTGCAACTCAAGTTCAGTCACAACACTGCTCTTCACAGATAACCCCAATCTAGGGGCGATGCATCCATATGTTCCCTCCAGGAGAGCAATCTGGATATTCATGTTTACGGGCAGTCTATGCCCAGCTTCTATGAGCGCGTCTTTGCTCGCATAGAGGTTGTAACCTGTGGTGAATGCCATTCCTCTGGTTGGTTCCTTTGCGCTAGGCAAAGATCTTCTGAATGGGAGTGTCTAGGTACCTTTTTCCCCAGGAGAAACCCATTGTAGCACGACCGTTGTCAGCTCTTCTAGATATGGCTGAAACAAGCCTAGCCGATTAGCGAACTCCATCCTGTGGAGTGCGTGTGGGTTTCGTTCATGGAATTCCGCTATAGCATCAGCGGCGTTCTGAAGGTTCTTCTTCGGTTCCCATGTCCGATCTTCAATTCCCCATCCAGCCCAGTGGACAAGATACTCGACTGACCATCCTCTGTGTCTAGCTTCGACGATATGGTCAACTTCAAACTCAGCATCACCTTCATCTTTCACAGTGCATGCTGGAGGTTTAAATAAGGGTTGCCCGAAAAGGGGCTCTTCATAGGGCTTCACGTGCGAAACATTCATGACCGGGTGAATTTTCATGTTGCATGGAAGTGTAAGGCGAACTGTGTTGTCGCCGACCTTCTTATCGATTTTGAACAGACCAATGAACCGTTCTGTCATCTTCTTAGAAGCTCTGCCTTCTAGGTGGAGGTTCGTCATGGAAAGGAGAATAAGGTCTCCTGCCTTATATGTGGGGGCTTCGCTCCAATGCCTATCTGCCGTCGTCGTCTTCATTTGTGACCTTGCTTCCTCGAGGTTCTGAGCCGTCTGCTCAAGGGTTTTGCCGACTTCTTCAGCTAAATCGTCCATCGATGGTGCCTGTGAGACTCCAGGTTCTATGCCCATGCGAGGCTGATACATAAGCATTATTGCAAAGGGACTCTTCTTCATCGCACTATGCTGCTTTGTATTGTAGCTGAATTGCGCTAGTGGCAACCAGTCTACCCAATCTTCTTGTCGCTCAGTGACGTATAGTTTAAGATATTGTTGCAGATCTCTGTTGATCCGCTCCATCTGCCTGTCCATCTGCGGGTGATATGCTGTGGAGAGCTGCTGCTTAACTCCGAGACGATTG